>LPNX010119925.1:340734-522540 GCA_001517045.1 Pseudotsuga menziesii
GAGATTCTAATAGCCCTAGTGCCCCACAACTATCAGGAATTTCCCCTCCAATCAACAATGGAGGGTTAACCTCAATGACTTTACATGACTTGTTTACATTATTGATTCTCTCGATAGGAACATCGGGGCATGACATGACTCAATCACATTACAGATACTTCCAGATAGAAACATCGGGGTACAATACATAAGATATACAAGTGAATACATTCTAAAGTTACAAATACATGAACACTCCCTCTTAACTAGGAAGGTATTCTCTCGACACAATTTATCAGCACAAGTCTTCTTCTCTGTATCATCTAGATCATCATCAAGTCATCTTCATCACTGGATCTAGATCATCGTTGGATCATTATCAAGCCTGGATCATCACTTGATCTAGAGCACCACTCGATCATCATCAAGTCTAGATCATTACTTTATTTGGAGTGTTAACCCAAAAAATCCCTCACTAAGCTCTATATGACCTACACCACCCAGGGACATCCATGCACGCCCTCATTTGACCCCCACACCCTCAAAAAGGCTTAAAAATATGAAAAAGGGATTAAACTAGCTCCCATAGGGGCTAAAACCTCCAAAAGGGGGCTAAAACCCCTCAAAGGAGCTTAAAACCCATAAAGGAGCTAAATATTGGGTGAAAGGGGTTAAAATCCCAAAAAAGGGGCTAAAGCCCCAACCAGGGGCTTAAAACCCTAAAAATATTGAGAAAAAATATAAATAGAGGGGTGGGGGTCACTCTCAAAACACTCCTTCAACACTCCCTATCATTATGCTGTCCATGTGAGTGCCTTGAGACCATTTTCCTCTCAATCCATTCACGCTCCCTCTCCTCCATTCCTCCATTGAGCCATCGCTCCCCATTCCTTAAGAGAGGTGCTCTCCCAAGCTAGGGCATGGTGGCCCATTCCAACCAGAAGGTATACTTGTTTTGTTTTTTGTCATGTTTATTTTAGTTGTTTAACATGTTTTTCTTGCATGTTTATGTTATAAGAGTTTGTTGCAGGTTTTCATTGATTGTTTGTAGGTATTTTGGTTTTCTAGCAGTTGTATGCAGGGTCTTGGAGCTTAACCCTAACCTTGTGTGTAGAGGGGTTTTTGTTCTATTTCATTTCCTTTCTGTTTTTATTTGCATTCTCTCAGGAACCCTACCCTTCCATCCTATAGACGGGAGGAAGTCATTCCTTCCTGTAGGAAGGGACAAATCCCTACTACAGATCTAGTGACCAAACTAGGTTGATCCCACAAGATCCCTGGGTTTTATTTTTGTAGGTTATTTTTATTTTCCCTAGTTTAAATTTCTATCAAATCTAGCTTAGATCTCTGTTTTTCTGCATTTTTAGTTACTGTCGAGCCTCCTCAAGGCCAATCCAAGCCCATTTGGCCACAGTACAGGTTACTGTCGGTAGGATTTGGCTCAAGATAAAAAAAAAATTTACCTTTCGGAGTAGGTCACTCTTATCGGGCTGAAAGGTGCGACCAGGTCACTCATTCAGGCCCGAAAGGTGCGACTAGGTCGCTCATTTTGCCCCGAAAGGTGCGACCCCATCCCAGAAGCTAGCTCACTTCTATATATAGTTTCTAAGCAACCCCCTCACCTATTTTGGGGAAAATTTGGTGACCCCCTCGCCACATTTTCCCCAAAAAGAGCGATCTGTCTCTCAGATTCTAATTTTTAAAAAATTAAAGACTGTCGGTGCGGTTCAGCCGCCTCTATCCATCAAATATATTTCTATTTCTTTTTAGTATTTGTTCATTTTATTACAGCATGTGTAAATCAATGGTAAATGAAATGGTTAATGGATTAATGAATCTGATCAAAGCTTGATTAAAAATTACTATAATTAAAATCAACATCTTGCCTAGCCTTCCTCCTCTACCTAGTCATCACCCTTTGGGGTATTATGGGATAAGACGAAGGGTGAAGCTCGTATAGTAATAGGCACTTCACTTGGAATTTTTCAAAACCACTAAAAATGGGTGACTTGGAAGGTAGAGGGGGTAGTAGGCCCAGGGGGCCTCAATGCACTCAGCGTCCTCCCTGTTGACTGACCTTGCATCCAGAGGGTGACCTATGGATCTATGGATGGGCTTAGTCCCATTGTGTTGAGATCCCAGTACCCTTTCCTGGTTGAAGAGAAATATAGGTGCAAGGCAGTCACCTAGTCAAGCTATCATAGTTCAGATTCACAAATGGTACATGTTTAAATTTCTAATTATCACTTACTACTTTCATCAACAATGTTCTGAACTCTGCAGAATATTCATAAACCATTTAAGTGGCCACTAAGTATAACAGAAAGACAAAAGACATACACATAAACTATACCATATAAAACAACCAAACTCAGTTCTGTAGTCTTTAAGGACATAAGTCCTTGGCTGCCTTAACCATGGGAAGTACTTGGGCTCAGCCTAGAAACTCATTATGAGGAGTACCACGGGAACCCCAAAGTAGCTGGCCGCTAAGAGGAATTGCCAAGTGAAACGAGAAATGACCCCCACCAATTAACTAGCACTCTTGTGAGGAAAAACCCAAGCATTGTCTTCTGGCAGTCTTGGAGGTTGAGTGACCACCTGAAGCCAATAGGAAGCCATTAAAACCGGGGTCCAAAAATCATTACCATATTTCACCATTTTGACATACAAATCAAACACGATTGATCTCCCATGATCTTCCTTACACCTGAGAGGTGACCCACCACAGTTCGGGTCCTTACACCAACACCATCAAGACCATTCTTGACGACCCTCTACATCATCAAAAGGCCATACAGCCTCTGATTCAGACTTGGAATCATACCAATCTGAGCCAGACCTGCATATTGCACCATCTATCCCCATGGCTGGTGCAAACCCAGATCCATTTTTCGGCTTAGTGATTGGTAGTGGAACCATCTCCACACCCCACACCACCACCAACACCTCTGCTAGTGGCCCCAGCATGATCATGCAAATCGTCATAAGCCAACTACCACCACCCACATTGACCAGTCAAGTTGTCCCACCTGTAACACATGGGGGCAGTATGCCTTCCACCCACACTGTCCCACTTGGGATACATGGGGGTAGTGGCCCTTCCACCTACACTGCCCCTCCTATCACACATGGGGGAAATGGCCCTTCCACTCACACAGTTCCTTTTACCACACTTGGGGGCAGTGGCCTATCCACAACAATGCCACAAGTATCCCCAGTTATGCAGGTGCATCATGTACCTGCAAACCCCACCACCATTGTTGCCCCATCTCACATCAACCTTGGGTCAAACCTTCCTTTCATGGCATGTCTCAACTTGCCAAAATTGGCCCAGTTAACAAATTACCCTATTCACCATCAAACATTTTGGCCTCCCATGCCAACCAAGCTTCCCTCAGACATTCCTAAGTTTGAAGGGAAGGCAGGGGAGTGCCCCCAAAACCACATCATGACGTTTCACCTATGGTGCTCATGAAATAGCATTGTAGATGATTCGATCAGGCTCATACTATTCCAATGCACCCTCACAAGTGTTGCAGCCAAGTGGTACATTGACCTACCACAAGCCAAGTACCCATATTTCAACTCCTTGGCTTTCATGTTCCTGCAATATTTCCAACTCCTCGTTAGATACGACAAAGGGGTGGAGATATTGTTATCTTTCTGCCAGAATAATGCGACCCACATAACTGACCACATCCAAGAGTGGCAGCAATGGCGTAGTTTTTGCAAGATTCAACTTGATGACAGGATCTTCCTAGATTGGTTCCTAAAAACCTTTCTACCACCTATAGCAAAGGATGTCGCATTCGAATGTCCCCAATCCGAAGAGGGGGCCATCTTAGAATCCCAACAGTTTGATCTGATATATGCACAGTCTAGATACATTTACACTACCATTCTAGAAACTCCCCATGCGAGAAACTCCTACCGAGATGGACCAGGGGAATCCCATGCTGCAGATGGAATCATAGGTTCTGTCTCCCACCAACCATAGCACCGTTCGATACCACCTGAAATACTACCACAACCAAGCAACACCCCTAGTGTTTCCTACCAAAACCAAACTCCAAACTATGCAAGAATGATGTCCCAATCCGGATCCACAACTTCTTATGCACAACCTACACCACCGCAGCAGGCCCATGCATTATCTTGGCCAACATAGCAATACGTAGGAAAAATTCCCTCATTTGTGGCACTAGAACCCACCCAAGTCTACTATGCACCATTAGTGCAAGTTGTTCAAGCCCTCGCCTCTACTCCACCTGCTCCATTGGGACAGGTGTTTGCACAGCAAAACCGTCCCAACCAGCCAGCCCCCAATAACAAACAAGGGCAATCTAGGAATAACTGACCCCAGAACCAAGGCAAGAATCAACTGCAAGGAGGCGGTCAACAACCAAATCCTCCCAACAATGCCACGGTGAACCGGCCAGCCCAAAATCCTCAACAACCAAATGCACCAAGACGCAACGCTCTATTGCATACAAACCAACCTTGCACATTATGCAAGGTCTACAGGCACTACACATATGAGTGTCCCTTCATGTGTTGTGCCAAGAAGGCCATTAGGAATGAGGTTCAACATGCCACCAATAGAATAGACCAAGCCCAACCCAACCCGGCACCACCAAGACCTCCTCCTATGGTGCTCCAAAACCCATTATCGGTCCAAGGAATGGTGGCAACTGCACACCCACCCCAACCCAATCCCAACATCCTGGGGCACCTCCGATGACAGAAATAGATGTTCACCACCTGCTAGCTATGACCACTAAAGAGGTCAATTTAAAGACCAGATGAAATCAGTACAGAACCAACACCAAACCCGCTGACACATCAGCGGCATCTACATCCAAAATAACCAACACACCTTTTCAGTTACCCCCTTTTCCTCCACGCCCCCCCATATGACGGGTTGCCAAAAACGCCATGGCTAGAGCTGCTGTCAGCTACATCATCGTGGATGATTTGTCCCAAAAACCTATTTCCATGTCCTCTCTTGAGGTACTTAAAACTTTCCTAATGCAGCAGAAAGAATTACTAGCCGCCCTTGGTGTCATGGACCCCTATGACTCCAAGTTGATCACATTCGACACAGAGAATGGAAAACCATGGATGCCATCAACCATTGCCTTCCAAATCCCAGTGTCTATCCATAATTTGGTTATACACCAGTGCATAGTGGATGAGGGGGCATCCACATGCGTTATGTCTACCCTAGTCTGGTAGAAGCTTGGATCCCCAATTCTACAACCATCATATACTACTCTGCGGGCTTCTGATGGCCATCCCACTAAAGCCCAAGGAATCCTCCCCCATGTCCCCATCACATTAGCTGGGAAAATAGTACTGATTAACATAGAGGTTGTCAATGCTCAGTTGGACTATAAACTTCTCCTTAGAAGAATTTATATGTATGCCATGAGAGTCATAGCATCAACCGTTTTCTGTCTCATGATGTTCCCCGACAAAGGAAAAATCATGATGGTTGACCAACTAATTTATCATGATCCACAAGGGCTAATGGCACCCTCCAACGTTATCCCTATGATCAACACCATTTATCTGTAAGGGCTAACCGCAACCACCAATGTTATCCCTATAGTCAACACCATGGTTGACAACATACCAGCCTCCCCATTATTGAATGTGGGCCCTGGGTTATTTTTCGATACCACCATGATGGCTTCTTTCCCCTTAGTGTCACCACCACCGACACCAAATGAGACTACGGATTTGTGCATGCTCTCATCTAGCACTGCTACACGTAAACATCAACTATAGCCACAACCCCAACCGCAACCACAACACCATCCACAGCCGCAACACCATCAGCAGCCGCAGCATCATCCACAGCCGCAGCATTATGTGCAGCCACCACCACAACCTCACCCCCACATGTAACCATCAGGGAGTTATATGGGCTCCTCCCTAGTCCACACAATTCCCTTCCTCTTTACCCTACCTAGTGTCATGAGCAAGCCAGTAATGGCTACTTTAAACTTACCCAATTTTACATTGGGAATTCTCGTATGGTACCTTGATCCACCCACCCAACCACTAATGCCCCAGGTAGTCTTAACCCCCATGCAACCCATTGTGGTTGAATCTCATCCTCCACCTGGCCCGTAAAAACCAACCACCGTACCTATACCTACACCACCCCACCCAAAAAGGACCAGGGAAAAATATGTGAAAGCTACCACTGAACCTCGATAGATCCCGCCTTGCGCTGTCTACGAAGAACAGGGCCATCCAACTTAAAACTGCCCTGAGATTCCCATAATCCACGCACATTTGGATGCCATGGATACAATGGAAAACCTCCCCATGGTTGAACACCCAATAGGGCCAATAGTTAGAAATAAGACATTGAGAACAAGCCATGCTTGTGCCCTTTGCAGATTTTATGGACACTATTCTCACCACTGCCAAGACATGACTGAGTTCTGAATGGCTCTAGCCAACCTTCGACAACATTCTCTTGAATCTGAGATCACTCTGATAGAAGAAGTTCATCCCCCACCTCCTTCTTCAGACACCATGTCCATTTACATGATGTCCAGTTCTACAGACCCTCTTGTCTCCACCATCATCGATGGTCCATCAGACATGTCTCTTCCATTTTTTTCGCAGCCAAAGCTCCATCCGCAACCACAACCTCAGTTGCAACCTCAACCTCAGTTACCTAGGAAACAGTGGGGTTCATTCCCACTCAACACAATCCTTTTCCTTTTCCTTTTCCTACCATCTGGGATCATGAGTAAGTCTTCCTTGGCATCCTGCAATCTACAAGATTTCACACTGGGAGTTCCTATGTGGTACCTTGAACCACCTACCCTAGCTCTGAGGTCCCAGGATGTGTTGACACATGTCCATCCAATTGAGATGATGTTGCACCTACCTCTAGGTCCATCAAAGACTCATCTTGTCTCTAGGCCTGCCCCTCTTCCTCCAACAGAGACTAGGGGAAAGGCCACCAAAGCCACAACCAATACCATTTACATGATCTATAGCACCAATTTAGCTTCTGTCTCATTAACCGTGGAAGATCCACCTGATCTATCCCGACACCACTTAAGAGATAACGAAGAGATCTATAAGACTGCCTCTGGTTTTACCCTGTTCCCTTTACACCATAGTGTGGAATCGGTTCTTCCCATAAAAGACCAGATTCCGTCACCCCACCTTTCCAATGACCTTTGTCTCAGCAAGGGGTATACCTCTTCGCTGACTCAAACGATCGACTCTTGAAGAATCCACATAACGGGCTCTACCTCAAGAGATTTTATGGCTAATATAACCACCATGAGTCACTTATAGCGTATATTTTCCTTTTTTGTTTTACAACATTTTTACCACAAATCAAAACCCCCATTTAGGGGAAGCACCATTAGCTGCTAATTCAGAGTCACCCAGAGCCTATTCGAGACACCTCTCACACCTGTGGGCTCAAATTTCCATCTTCTATCTTCTAATGAGACCATCGTCTCATGTTTAACAAGTAATTTTTGGGACCACTTCCTGGAAGTTACCTCAATTTATGAGCCACGTCATTATGATGTAGGTATATCTTACACTTGCCTACCGCCAATCATGCAGGTTCTCGGGCCACCACCCATAAGGCGCATCATTTTATCTTAGCATATATCTGTCTATTCTATCCACCGCATCTTATACAGTATTTTGGGCCACCACCCATAGGATGGACCATTTCTTTTGCATGCATTTGGCATATAACTGCCTCTGGACTTCCACTCACACCACATGTAGTCATGTCCATCCACCACAACTCACACATAGCTCTCCTGACCTCTGTCTGAGAGCCACCTTGGTTTTCATGCCTCTGTTGCACCGACTCGCATGCCTTTGCCGCGATCTATCCCATGCATGTATTGGTATGTCTAAGAGCCACCTGCTCCATCCATACTGCACAGATGACCTTAGGACGAATGTCCACTGTCTCAACATGGGGCACCGCCTGTGCCATTGCAATTAGTTGACCATACTAGAGTTTCTTTTAAGCTCTTTTATGACTCCTAAAAGAATGAAAAGATGGTTGAGCGCAGCTACTTCCTTTCTCGCTCGTTAAAGTATAGGAAAGGGCATCTACATCATCTCATTTATCTCCTTTTACGGACTATGTAGACCATCAAATTAAAAGGACCACCTTGGTACATTCAAGCCAAGACTGTTCCCCTCTACATCCTTTTATGCTTTCTCGAGTAGAGGGGCCGAACCTTACAAAAAAGCTCACCATGGAATGTCGTTAAGCTTTTTTCCAGCCTTCTCATCAAGAAAATATTGTCGACCAAACTTGGTTTCGGTCATGCTCGTAAAATTATCTGAATGATCGTCCATTCAGTATGGGTTTAACCTTTTCTGGCCTAACTGGACTACCAACGGTAAAGAAGTCTCTCATCCCCTAAAGGATGGGCAAGCTCTCCTATGTATACTTTTATCCTTTCTCGGGAACAGGAGACTACCAATGAAAAAGATCCCCCATTGGAGTCTTCTTCATGCTTTCAAATTCTCTAAAATTGAAAGCACCATCGAGCATTTACTTTCTCGGGCTCACCAAAAATCCTCGAGATTGTACCACAATGGTGTCTCTAAACACCACCCCACAGATAACAGTTTGGCAACATTCCCACTTTGGGTCGCCTTTGTTTAGAGTACTCTGTGATGTGTCTTCCTTGGATCCCATCAATATCAAAAGTTCCTGCCTCCCCTAATTATTTCCCATCTGTAGTTACAACCCTGGTATTAAAACTATGATCCCTCTCCCATGAGTCAGTTTCATTTGCTTCCTGGTCCTCCCTGCCTTCATACTCTAAACAAAGGAAGTTTGAGTCCACTACACTCCCTCTACCCCTGTTCAACTCCTTCCCTTCCCCCCCTCCATTCAGTGGGTCAGTCCTCAGATTGTCTCACATCTTTTGGTTATCTCCCTCATGCTTCTAGTCAAGGAAACACCATTTCCTTAACCAGGGACAGATCTCCCTCTGTCAATGACAACACATATATTCCAAAGGATAGACCTAGGGGTCCCTGTATCCTGGTTTCATTAACCTCATTGATGAGTTCCTTGGACCACTTGAGAGGAGTCCTTGGTGCCTCTCGGGATGGTTGTTTCTCACATGCTCAACTCCAGCTACATCATCGAACCATTGAGATTCGTACAGGGTATTGGTCCATACAGTATTTGGTCGAAGACCACAGATGTCAACTAACTCTAGACCATTGATGAGTCTATTTGAGGGATTCTAATAGGTTCATGTCCCTTATGATTTTTGGGTTGTGTTGGAGACAATGTTCAGAATCCCCAACAGTGCTTCTATATAGATTTATGATTGATGCAGCATATTTGTACCACAGAGACTTTGACTTTTTGCCAGTGGGTCCCTACAACTATGTACCATTCCAGATCTAGCAGACCATTAGTCATGAAGATATATCATTCCATGAGAATTCCATGGGTCCAATGTAGCAATTCTTCATATCAGTATTGTATTTAGCCTCTCATTGAGGCAACCACTATTGTAACAACAGTTGTGCATGATCAGCTCTTGTATTATAGAGCTTAGATCACATTATTCTTTTGAAATCGTTATGAGCATGGGGATGCCCGCCTCATCCATATACATGTCACACATTATTTGTATCTCACCCATTTATGGGAACCATATTAATACAAAAACCAAAAGCCACCATGCCCCAGCCCAGGAAGCACCACCTCTCCCCAAGAAAATCCTATGATGTTCGCCGGCCATACATTGAGGTCCTGCCCTCATACATCAGGGGGCAATTTGTTAACCCAAAAAATCCCTCACTAATCTCTATATGACCTGCACCACCCAATGACATCCATGCATGGCCCTAATTTGACCTCCACACCCTCAAAAAGGCTTAAAAATATGAAAAAAGGCTTAAAAACCCCTAAAAAGAGCCAAACTAGCTCCCATAGGGGCTAAAACCTCCAAAATGGGGATAAAACCCCTCAAAGGATCTTTAAACCCCCAAGGGAGCTAAAGATTGGGTGAAAGGGGCTAAAGCCCCAACCAGGGGCTAAAAACCCTAAAAATATTGAGAAAAAAGTATAAATAGAGGGGGGTCACTCTCAAAACACTCCTTCACTCCCTATCGGTATGCTACCCATGTGAGTGCCTTGAGATGATTTGCCTCTCAAGCCATTCACCCTCCCTATCCTCCATTCCTCCATTGATCCATAGCTCCCCATTCCTAAGAGAGGTGCTCTCCCAAGCTAGGGCATGGTGGCCCATTCCAACTAGAAGGTATACTTGTTTTATTTTTTGTCATGTTTATTTTAGTTGTTTAACATATTTTTCTTGCAAGTTTGTGTTATAATAGTTTGCTGTAGTTTTTCATTGATTGTTTGCAGGAATTTTGGTTTTCTAACGGTTGTATGTAGGGTCTCGGAGCTTAACCCTAACCTTATGTGCAGAGGGGTTTCTGTTTAATTTCATTTCCTTTTTGTTTTTATTTGCATTCTCATAGGAACCCTACCCTTTCGTCCTATAGATGGAAGGAATCCGTTCCTTCCTGTAGTAAGGGAGAAAGACATACTACATGGAGCAGCACTAGATCATCATCAAGTCTGGATCATCAGTTGATCTGGAGCATCACTAGATCATCATCAAGTATGGATAATCACTTGATCTAGAGCATCACTGGATCATCATCAAGTCTGGATCATCACTTGATCTAGAGCATCATTGGATCATCATCAAGTCTGGATCATCACTTGATATGAATCATCACTATTGGATCCTCATTGGGTCATCATCACTGATGCTATCTCAATTCTACTCATCACAGGAAGTTCTACAAAGCCAACCCTTTTTCATGCTGGTTATAGGCCTAACCTTTGTGTAGGTCTTCATCATCTTCAGCACTTATATCTGACCATGGAATGAACCATGTCAAAAAGGCCCACCCAACACTTACATCTGACCATGGGAGGAACACATCTAAGAACCATTTCAGAAAGGCACACCCAGCACTCATATCTTACCATGGGAGGAACACATCCAAAACCCATGTTAGAAAGGCCCAGCACTCACATTCGGCCTCATCTTGTCAGAAAGGCTCTGCACTTACATTCGACCTCATCTTGTCAGAAAGGTTCTGTACTTACATCCAACCTCATCTTGTCAGAAAGGCTCTGCACTTACATCCAACCTCATCTTATCAGAAAGGATTTGCACTTACATCCGACCTCATCTTGTCAGAAAGGCTCTGCACTTACATCCGACCTCATCTTGTCAGAAATGCTCTGCACTTACATCTGATCATGTGGAAACACATCCTACAATCACATCAGAATGGATCTGCACTTATATCTGATCATGTGGGAACACATCCCTCAATCACATCAGAATGCATCTGCACTTATATCTGATCATGTGGGAACACATCCCACAATCACATTAGAATGGCTCTACACTGATCATGTGGGAACACATCCCACAATCACATCAGAATGTCTTTTCACTGATCATGTGGGAACACATCCCACAATCACATCAGAATGTATCTACACTGATCATTTGGGAACACATCCCACAATCACATCAGAATGTCTCTTCACTAATCATGTGGAAACACATCCCACAATCACATCAGAATATCTCTGCACTTACATTTGACCATGTGAAGCTCAGCCTTCCACCATGTCAGAAAGGCCAATGGACACATCAATTCCCTTTGGAGGGAACCTCGATCTAAAGAACACCAAGCTTCTCCCTGAAGTACTCAACTTCACTCTGGCCATTTCTAGCATAGAATCACATCAGGCTGATTACATCCAAGGATAACCTGCGAGCTTCGCCAGGACCGATTACATCCAAGGAAAACCTACAAGAAAGTTTTATGTTTGAGAAACCTATGAGCTTCTCCAAGATTTATGCTCAGACAACTTGTCTCACTGGTTATGCTATAACTCCCTCTTTTGATATATCTCGATCAGGATCACATACTCGAGCTTCACTACTCCACTCTGATCCCATACTGAAGTAGCAACCCAAATTTCTCTTCCTATCAATGGCACTGCCTACCCAATATGAATCCACATAACCCTCCAGGTTAGTCTTCTGATTCGCTTCATACTTGAGCCCATACTCAACTATACCCTTCAGGTACCTCACTGCATGTTTTGCAACCATCAGGTGAACATGTCTCAATGTGTTCATAGCAAATCAAATATCTAGTCTCATATTCGTCAAGTATCTCAAGGAACAAATCATCTGATGATACATCGTGGAATCAATCATCTCTAATGAAGCATCACTCAATAGCTTCAGGTTCGATGCCATAGGTGTGGTCATGGTCTTGCAGTCCATCATCCTGAACATCTTCAGGATCTCTACTATATTCTTCCCTTATCCCAGGGAGATTCCATCTGCATTCTGCAACACCTCCATGCCTAGAAAGTAGTGCATCATATCCAAGTCCTTCATCTCAAACTCAACAACAAGTCTCCTTATTGTAAATTTAATGGGTTCCTCTTTTTTTTCAGGAACAAGTCATCGACATATAACAGGAGCATCATTGGTATTCCACCTTCAACCTTGAAGTAAAAGTTGGAATCTGCTTTACTCTCAGTAAAGCCTAGAGTCATCAGTAATATTTCCATCCTGTCATACCATGTCGATCCTCGGGATCTTCTACAGTCACTCCCTCTAAAGTGGAGCATCACTCTCCCTCTGCCTTCCATACTCTATGCATTGAAACATTCTATACCGAAGTGACAAGTAGCTTCCTCTGCTACTAATATTCTATGTATCCTTCTAGGGTCACTAGATACCAAGATCCTCTATTTTGAACTTTTTCAAAAGTTCTTCTCGCACCCATCTATGAGCTTGTCATCCTCTATAATCTTTCATCTTCAACCTTGTAGCAAGGTTTAAGATCTTCATCACTCTAGGTGATCTTCAAGCTCCTCATGTATTTTTTATCCCATGGGTGTCTTCTGAGCTCGTACAAGTCCTTTCATTTGCACACATGATTCTACCTGTCATGTGTCTTAACTTCTAGTGGCTACAAATGTCTTTTCATAGTCTATGCCTTATTTCCGTGAGAAGCCTCATGCTACGAATATTGCCTTGTATCCCACGATGTTTCCATCCACTGCATGTTGGATTGTGTAGATCCATATGGAATACATTATGGACTTCCCTTCTGGTATTCTCCTTCCCTTTCTTCTTGGCTACTTCTTCATAGCTGGAAGGCTCTACATCAATGATGTCGCTCAACAGTTTCACATAACTGGAGTGTCTCTAAGGCCTCTTTCTTTCTTTTAAAGTATCATCATATTATTCTTCATCTTGGATCCTTTCTTGAATTGTCGTCACTTATTCTTCGGAACATGTCTCATCCTTCTTTTCTTGTAGGTGATTGTACATGATATTTCCTACAAGTCAAATGCATTAGTTGTATGGTTAGAAACATTTCATAAGGTGCATTCATAATGAAAAATTCTTTTGCATTAAGATATAATCATGCAACTATTTTAGCCAATACAACATTCATCCATATCTTACGGAAACTTTCTAGATGCCTTCCATCTATACCAGGACAACATTGAGATTGTGCACTAATCCAATATGTCAAAAAATAGGTTTCATTCTATATAAATAGAAATGGAGAGTTGTATAGCACCATGGGCTACTTACCCATCACATGCATATTAGTAGTATACTATCATTAATGCAAAAATTCTATCATGCATAACACATCAACTGAATATAAACAAATGCATAACCAAATAATATCATGAAATGACAATTGAATACTTATCTTTATTTGTTTCATGGGTAGACTCCTTCTTGAGCCTTCAGCTCAATCATCTTATTCATTCATCATTTATTATCCAAATGATAAGATGGATAAGAGGTTCTTCAAGAGTTTAGTCCTTCGTATTCCTCATCGCTTGAGGGATCTTCTTTGGATGGTGAGAGCTTGATCTTCAGTTGCTCCCATCTTCTCTTCTCTTATTATGAGTCAAGATTCATCTTGTGTGTACTCTTCCTAGAGTCTGCTAAAAGTAATCACTTCTTTCTGGCACACATTCCTTGAATGAATGAATCCCATGACCCTTGGAGGTCATTCAAGGTGGTTATCACAACTTTTGCATTCTCCACTTCGTCTTCTACTGCTTCAAGTTGTTCTTTGATTTGAGAGACCCTTGTAAAGTATGACTGCATGGTCTCTGCATTTTGGATCTTCACATTCTTCAACTGTTTTCTCAAAATTCATCTTTCGATTTATGTTCTTCCCTTCAAATAGCTTGGTCAAGGAATCAAACATCTCTTTCGGTGTCTTTAGGGAATACACTTGTGGTATAAGGTGATCCGTGATTGAATCAGCAATGATCTTCTTAGCCTTGACCAATTTCTTCTTGTGTAAGGATTTTAGCCTCATCTCCCTCTGGAACTGGAACCTCTCCACTTATGTAGGTGTCCAATTCATTTTCTTCAAGAACCAATGAGATCCAATTCTTTCATGCTTGGAATTTGTCAGTTTCACCAAGCTTGTCATCAAGCTGGTGTGACTAGTCATTTATAAATGAGAACCTCAAATGTAAATAACAAAAGATTAGATCTTACCGATTTGAGGTGTCCATCCTGGTTCTAGAGCTGGCTGATCTAGGGTTTTTCATAGAAACCCTAATTTTCAAAACTTGGAATATTTAAGTTCTGATTGGATAGAAAGATGTACCTCTTCAAGGCAAGCTGTCCATTGTACTCCTTTTCTGAAAACAGTGGAGGGAAGCTCCCGGAACAAGAAGCCCTAGCATACCAATTTCTTTTGCATAAATGCCTGATACTGTTTCTACGGTATCTCCAAAATTACTGCTCCTTTGTGTCTGTAATTTCATACTGAGGTAACCTCATCTGTCCTCTTTCTAACACCAATTTTTTTACCATAATTGGTTTCAGCAATTGGAAGTTATGAGATTTTTCCCAAGGTGACTTATTTGAGGACTATTCTGAATAGCGAACTTGTGCGGACTTCCATGTGTCATTGTTTAATCATTAGGGTATGAAACATTTCCGATAGACATTATAGTCCATTCCCTATATGGAACATCTTACAAAAATTTTATAATAATCAACCCATAGTTACCTACCTTAGACATTAGTTAATCCATTTTTGTCTTATTTGCCTAGTTTCCAATATTCCACTCTATGCAAGTTGTCTTCCACATGCCATAGAAGTCAAACTTGCTAAAAATGAGTCATGGAGTGCTTGGGAAACCTCCTAGAAACCATATTTAGTAGTTCTACTTTATTCCAGATCCTCCCTAGCGCATATCTACTTTTTCTGCTATGTTGCCCGCTTTATTGAGATTTATGGCAAAAGGGAAAGTAAGACTAGGTGTAGTTGACTTGTTTTTTTCCCTCGTCATCCTCCTTTCTTTTCTACTAATAAAAGCATGTATGAGTTGTATTTCCATCACTTATTAGCTTTCCTACTTGACTTTTCCAATTCATGAGCCTCTAGGTAGATTTGGAAACTGCTTTATGCACCTATGGGGGATTTGACTAGATTTAGTAAGCCTTATTTTTTTACTATCTCGAATGGAATTCTTATGCATTTGAATCTCTCATGTAATTATATATTGTAGCATCCTATGAATTCATACGTTTGGATATTGTACACTTATTCAATACAGATTAGTGTTATGCTCCAATTTCAGTCTCCTTATGTGTAAATTTGCACATTTGATTAGCAATTTTGTGAGTGCAATTGTTCTATCACTTGGGTTCAATTTCCACATGGTATCAAATACTTTGTAGATCAATTTCTCTTCTTCCATATTTATATTATAGGTTCGACATCTTGACTGGGAGCTATTCCGCTGATTGAAGGGACAGTTTCTAAGCTATGGATCAATCTCAGAAGATCATCTTGACTCCATTTAATTTCTTTGAATGGAAAGAAGATATGGAGATACTATTGAGATCAAAAGGTCTCTATAGGGTGACTATGGCAATTGAGGCAGATCCCAATGCAGCTGCAGAGAAAATTAAATGGCACAACAGGAGGGATGAGGCCTATGGTCTCTTGTGTCTGAGCATATCCAGAGACCTCCTCTTCCATCTTGATGGATTGACCTCACCTAATGAAGTGTGGGAGAAGCTTGTATAGATTTTTGGTAAGACATATGAGATGAGAGGACATCAAATCAAGAATGAATTAATCTCTTTGATTCCTAGCAGCTTCAAATCCCTGCAATTCTACTTTTCCAAGTATAAAGCCCTTGTTTTGCAACTAAAATAGTGTGGAATTGAAAAGAAGGAGGAGCAACTAGTTTTTTCCATACTCTTGAAGCTTGGCCCTAACTATTATGTGTTTGTTTCAACCTTCCATGCCACCAAGTTGACATCTCGAGCCTAGAAGATGCATAACCTTGTAGAGTTCATGGAATCCCTCACACAAGAACAAGATAAATTGGTGATGATGGGCACCATCAAACCTTCCAAATACCAAGATTTGGTTGCTAGATATTTGAGGGTGGATTCAAAAGGCAAGAAGAAATCTAAGAAGCCACCTGAGCAAAAGAGAGATGATAACAAGTCTCAGGAGGAGCCCCAAGGCTCCAAGAAGAACTTCCAGAAGAAGAAGAACAAAGGAGAAATGAGCAAGTGTGCATACTGTAGTAATGGCTATCATCCTGAAAGCTCCTACATGAAGAAGTAAATTGACATGTTGACCCAACTCCTTGAGAATAATAACATCTCCCTTCCTGATTGCTCAAATAAGAGGGAAGGAGGATAAAATTTAGAGGACAGAGAGAAAGTACATGCATTGGTTGCTGGCACATCAAGCTCACCTAGCTTCATCATAGACTCTGGAGATTCAAGACATATGGTTTCAACCAAGGAGGCATTCTCCTCTCTTGACATGTCTAAAGGTCCACCAATAGTGTTGGGAGATGACTCTCTCACTGACAATTTGGGGAAAGGAAGGATTGATCTTGACCATGGTAAGTTCAGTAATGTATTATATGTTCCAGGTCTTACCTCTAACCTCTTGTCATTGTATCAGATGACTCACACGGGGTCTCCAAAGAAGGTCATATTCTCCCCTGATCATGTTGAGATCATAGAGATCTCAAATGGTAAATTTATTGCAAAAGGAGTTGTAGATCACACTTCGAAGGTATACATGTTTTCACATTTTCTACCCTACTCAAACCCCTCTGCTCTTCTGATTCATGCTAATGAGGCAAGCAATATTTGGCATGAAATATTTGGCCATCTTAACTATAAGTATCTTTTTGATATAAGTGAAAACAAATGGTCATAGGGTTACCAAAGATTAAGTTTTCCAAGGGAGTTTGTCAAGGTTGTATCCTAGGAAAACACCCAGAGCATAAATTTGAGAGAGCTAGTCATGAGAGAACCTTTTCACCTCTTGAGTTGATCCACAGTGATGTTGCTGTTCCATTTCCTCATATTTCAATGATTCAAGCCAAATATTCATTAACCTTCATAGATGACTTTTCCAGGTATTGTTTGGTTTACTTCATGAAGCATAAGTCTGAAGTTTTTGGCCTCTTCAAAGTCTTTAAGGCTTTGGTTGAAAACCAGTCTGGGAGGAGACTCAAGATCCTCAAATATAACAATGGTGGTGAGTATATCAAGTCTAGGTTCATTAAATATTGTGAAGATGCAGGTATTTAGATGCAGCATTCAATCCCTTAAACACCATAGCAAAATGGTGTTGCTGAGAGAAAAAACAGATCACTAAAGGAGATGGCAACCTGTATGATGGAGGCTAAGACTTTGCCACCAAAGTTTTGGGCTGAGGCTATAAAATGTGAATCCTATATCCAGAATATGGTGCTTCATAAATATCTTGATGGTATGACTCCTTTCGAATGTTGGAGTGGGCACAAGCCAGATGTGACCCATTTCAGAATTTTTGGCTCAAAGGCTTGGGCTAGAATTCCAACTGAAAAGAGAAAGGCTTTGCAGCCCCAAAGCCAAGAGTGCCTATTTGTTGGGTATTATAAAGATTCAAAATGGTACAATCTGATCAACTTGAGCAAAAACAAATCCTTCATTTAAAGGAGTGTTCAGTACCAAGAAGAGCCTTTAGCAGCAGTTGAAGTTGGAGAGTCTTCTTCACCACCAGAACCATTGAATGTAAGTGAAGAGACAAATGAGTTTGATGATTCTGATATGTCTGATAATTATGATTTAATTGCAGATCATGACATTCCTACAAGACCAAAATGGGCAGAAAATACCATTCATGCAGCTAGGGAACTAGCTGGAAATCCTAGTGATCCTAGGAGGACTAGATCTCAGTTTGAGAGCGCCCTGTGTATGAAATATTCCTTGTTTGTAGAGAAATGCTATCTGATGGTTGAATAATACCCATAGACATATGAATATGCAGCACATGATCCAATATGGAAAACATCCATGAAAGAATAATTCAGCTCACTCTAGAAGAACAACACTTGCGAACTGGTTGATCTTCCCCCAGGGAGGAAGCTAGTTCAATGTAAGTGGGTTTTCAAAACTAAGTTTGCTGCTGATGGTTCACCTCTAAAATATAAGGCAATATTGGTAACCAAGGGATACTCATAGGTACATGTTATTGACTACAATGAAACCTTTGCACCAGTGGCAAAGATGGACTCTATCATGCTAGCTTTAGCCATTGCAGCTTCGAAGCAGTGGGAGGTACATCACATGGATGTGAAGTGTGACTTCCTTAATGGAGATATTACTGAAGATATTTAAATGCATAAGCCTCAAGGTTTTGTGTCTAATCCATATTTTGTGTGTAGGTTAAAGAAATCATTGTATGGGCTTAAGCAAGCCCCCAGGGCTTGGTATGCCAAGATTGATGGCTTTCTGCTGTCATTGAGTTTTGTTCGATCCAGGTATGATCCTAATGTTTATTTGAAGCTGATTCATGGTTCTTTGATGATTATTTTCTTGTATGTGGATGACCTTCTGATTATAGGAAGTTCAAAGAAAGAAAATGCCTCCTTGAAGGATGCAATGAACCAGGCATTTTCTATGACTGATTTGGGGTTGTTGAGCCAATTCTTGGGTCTCAAAATTGCTCAATCCCAACATGGAATAAAATTACATCAGTCCAAGTATGCTTTATATTTTATGAACAAGTTCAACATGAAATATTGCAATCCAAGCAAGACTCCCTTCCTTTCAGGAGTTAAGCTTAAAGAAGCAGGTTCTTCTCCTATGGTAAATAATATAGTGTATAGGAAACTAATTGGGTGTTTGATGTACCTTACACACACTCGAACTGATATTTCTTATGTAGTAAGTGTGGCTTCAAGATACATGGATCAGTCTCATGAGATCCATTGGAGAGCAGCCAAAAGGATCCTTAACTTTGTTCAGGGAACAAGAACTCATGGGATCTTCTACAAAGCTAAATCTGATCTTGATTTGATTGGGTTTACTGACAATGATTGGGAAGGTGACAACATAGATTGAAAATCAACATCAGTATATGTGTTCATGCTTGCTGAAGGACCAATCAACTGGTCAAGCAAGAAACAGAGTGCCATAGCACTCTCATCTACAAAAGTAGAGTACATAGGAGTTGTAAATGCAGCAACTTAATGTTTATGGTTGCAGGGGATACTTGGTGAGTGTGGCTTTGAATTAGATTTTTCAACTATTATCTATTGTGATAATCAGAGTACCATTCGAATCTACAATGACCCAGTTCAAAGACAGAGAACCAAACACATTGATATCCATATGCACTGCATCAAACAGCTTGTGCATGATGGCACCATTCACCTACTCTTCTGTGCATCTTCAGAACAAGTAGCAGACATATTCACCAAAGTTTTTTGTGAGAAGACATTCAGTAATCTCAAATCACTATTTGGGACTGCTGATCATGTTGTGAAGCATGATTGATGACAAGGTTTTTCAAATTTTGTTTTACTGTCCATGTTTAAGGGAGGATTTTCCCACTGGTTTTTTGCCTCTTTCCTTGGTTAAATGGACATGCATTATGTAAAGGGTGACTAAGCCTTGTTTCTAGGCCCTATATTTTTCTAATATTTACTCATAAATTTAGGCTTAAGGGGGGGTGTTAGAATAATCAACCCATAGTTACCTACCTTAGACATTAATTAACCATTTTTGTCTGATTTTCCTAGTTTCCAATATTCCACTCTATGCAAGTTGTCTTCCACATGCCATAGAAGTCAAACTTGATAAAAATGAGTCATGGAGATCTTAGGAAACCTCCTGGAAACCATATTTATCAGTTCTACTTTATTCCAGATCCTCCCTAGCGCATATCTACTTTTTCTGCTAAGTTTCCTACTTTATTGAGATTTATGGCAAAAGGGAAAGTAAGACTACGTGTAGTTGACTTGTTTTTTTCCCTCATCATCCTCCATTATTTTCTCCTAATAAAAGCATGTATTATTTTTCTTTCCATCACTTATTAGCTTGCCTACTTGACTTTGCCAATTTGTGACCCTCTAGGTAGATTTGGAAACCGCTTTATGCACCTACGGGGGATTTGACTAGATTTTGTAATCCTACTTTTTGACTATTCCAAATGGAATCCTTATGCATTCAAATCTCTCATGTAATTATATATTGCAGCATCCTATTACTTCATAAGGTTGGCTATTGTACACCTATTCAATACAGATTAGTGTTATGCTCCAATTTCAGTCTCCTTGTGTGTAAATTTGCATGTTTGATTAGCAATTTTGTGAGAGTAATTGTTCTATCACTTGGGTTCAATTTCCACAAAAATTTCATTTGGACCTTTGTAGCCCAATATATATCAATTCTCCCCAGGTGTCCTGTTTAGGGATGAATCATGGAAAAGGTTGGAACCCTGAATTGGAGGAATCATATCTCCCAGAATATAGTGAATATGAGGCTAAAAAATTTACACATTGTACATCAGTAATTCATATTTGTCCTGTGAAAGTTTCAGCTCGTAATCCTTCTCCAATCTCAAGATATAGCGAATGTACCAAAACTACCAGTTTCGGTATTTTAGGGTTTTTTAGTCCTGGGGTCAAACTAGGGTTTGACTTTCCCAGAATTTCACTCAACCAAAAAATTTGAACTTGGTCTCTAAACTTCGATTTTGATGAGGAGATAAATCCTATGCCGGGCTCACTCAAAAATTCCTCTTTTGTAAAAAGCCCTAATTTCCCGCACCAAAAACAAAAATGCCCAGAACCAAATTCTGCTTCGACAGAAAGATGCACCCTTCAATGGAGAGTTATCCTAGCCTCCTTTTGCTGATGGATTATGGAGAGAGACCCAAAAAGTAAGAAGCCCTATATTCTGCAATTGCATAGTGTCTTCTTCACAGGTTAGCTCTAATACCATGTTAGATTTTTATCATTTAAGCAATATGATCTAGGATCTTATCTGAGAGAATAACATGCACAGCAAAAATCACAAGACACAAGATACACAAAGAATTTTCCTTGGGGAAACCATAAAGGAGAAAACCCTGCAACTTCCTCAGAGATAGAATGAGCACAGGCAACAGTAAAACCCAAAGACAGAAAAGATGATCTCCAACAGTTGTTCTCTCTCTCTCATTCATGCACCCCAATAAGTGAGTGTGTGCGATAAATATAGAGGATCACTCTCTATTTATATTCTTTCGTTCACTTAATGTCCACTCCAACAAGTCGGCCTCACTTAACAATTACTTACCAGGGTCGACTTCTCTAGAAGAGTCTAATAACCCTAGTGCCCCACAACTGTGGGTACTTTTCCCTCCAATCAACAATGGAGGGTTAAACTCAATGACTTTACATGACTTGTTTACATTATTGATTCTCCCGATAGGAACATCGGGGTATGACATGACTCAATTACATTAAAGATACTTCTTGATAGAAACATCGGGGTACAATACATAATATATACAAGTGAATACATTCTGAAGTTACAAATACATCAACAATATATATATATATATATATATATANTATTGCATATAATAAAATTCACATTATGGTATACAAACATACCTACATCAATACACACACTATATACTCTGTATATACCAATCTTATTGACACACACACACACATTGTAATATCGTATTATTCCATACATTAAAATTTATAAAACCACATCATACCTTATAAATATACCTTTTACAATACATATACATAATCAATTAAAAGTAAAAATAATCAAACCAGTTATGAGGTTGGGGATCCATTCTTTTCAGATAAAACACCCTTTCCAAACACCATACCAATTAATTAATATATGTTAAAACAATTTGAATGGGGGTTGTATTCCCTCCAAAGAGATTTCATTTCCAAACTGGAAATCCAAATCATTAAAATACATGGAACTTTCACAAAAGGAGGCAACATTCTCTAAAGCTTTACATATACACTAATATATGAACAAACCAATAACATGGATCATATATATAATAATTATATTGCATAGATATTGAGGTTGGTATTTCGTCCAATTACATAAGCTAAATAAAATATTCATGAATCAACCATAATCTATTCTCTACATATTTCATTGAGCAAAGATGATACTACGCTTATCCATAGAATTCCAAAATAATTTATTTTGTTACCTTATTAACAAAGAAATTCTAAATCATTTCATTTCATATCTACATAGATATATACATTGCTATCGACTCCTAATATATCCTTCAATATATTTTTTGAAAATAACCAACCTATTAACATATTAGCTATGCCCTATCACAAACCAATCCACTAAACATCTATTGATGACCCCTTAAATCAATGCAAAACCTACATTGTATATACTTTTATAAATTAATCCATAAATTGTCTCCACTTAATAAGCACCCATTTCATATCTCAACTTCACAATTTAACCAACTAAAGTTCAAGTTAAATTCAATATTTAACTAAATTAAAACCTTAACTTAAATTCAATGTTTAACTAAACTAAAACTTTTAGTTAAATTCAATATGTTACTAAGCTTAAAACTTAAATTATGTTCAACATAACTAAACTGAAGGATTTCAGTTAAATTCTCTTTTTCTTTAGGTTAAATTCATTATTTAAATAAACAAAGGCTTTTGGGTTTAATTATTATAAAACTTAACCTTTAATTCTTCTTGACCTAATTGGTGATTCCATAGAGTTTTGTTATGACAACTTGACCAAAATGAATTTGCACAAATTCATTATTAAAATGTGATTTAATTTCAATAGTTTTAAAACTATATACCAATAAAAATATATCCCCTTTATCCTTATTTACATTGTTTATCATGATATAAACAAATAAATCAATGGATATAATAATCACAATTTATCTAATGCATGTGATCACATGTGCAATCATATCATAGGGTATATATATGATATTTATCTGATATTTTGTTTTAATATCATGAATGGCCTAGTTAACACCTCGTACGACTTGAGATATTGGAGTTAATTTTATGTACTTGAACTTGTGATGTGTTGTTCTTTAAATGATGTTATAGAAAATTGTATCCCTCTTTCACAACATATACAGCATACATAAAATGCATAAACATAGAGTCACAATTCCATACAAGGACCAACAGTCGCAGGGTTGTAACCTAGAAATATGATACCACTTGTAATGTACCAACCCTGGAACACAACACTAATGTCGGTTATACGAGCTCTTAACAAAGTGAAAGGATGAATTTAAACTAAGAAAAATGGAATAATACTCTATAAGGTTAGACTAACATTCCAACAAATAAAATCTTTTTAAAAACATTCATCCTTTAAGGAAGAGGGCCCTCCCAATGCAACCTAGTTCCCCATTGTAAATGCAATGCAGTGTAATGATACATGAATAAATTCAAGCCAGAACCTATTCACATATTTTCTAATTATACTCACACATATGGGAATCCACCCATAATCATTTAAATAATTTATTAAATCATATTTATGTGCATTCACGGAACTCTATTTACGATAGTGAACAATCAATTCTTACACATTATAAGGAGGAGGAATTTAAACATCTAACTATAGAATATTTATAACAATAAACTATTACTCCCAAACCCATATTGTATCTTATCGTATGCATCTATACATGGCCATATTTCCTTCCCTAAAGATCAGTTTGTCAAATTAACATAATTTCATAAAAACCTTTAGCCTTTAACAACAAAATAAATCAGCATCGCTAGCTTTCTTTAACTCAGAATTACACACTAATGTATATCAGATCTAATGCATAAAATTATCAATATATAAACCCATATGAGAATTGATATGGTACATCCATATCTGTCCCTGTGTAATTTTCAAATATCATACCCATAATTGTTCATAATCCATAAGTAATTAGCCTTCTAAAATAACCATTAAATCACCAATCTACACTACCTAAAATAATAGAATTATAACACTAGTTTATATCATATTTTTCCACATAATGTATCAGCCGCAAATCCCATGGATGATATGATTTGTAAAATCCATACACTGCCATATGGATTGTCCTAAAATGAGGCCTCCCAATAATCATAAATTCCATAAACAAACTAGCTACTAATTGCTAGTCTTAACACATCAAAATAGCTCTTCCATGATCTGCTAATTTATCAACATTGAGCTAGCCATTCACCATGAGAATATATACAAATTAAAAAAATATAATTACATAGATCTATCTATCTAGATGGGAACATGTACAACAACATGCATAAAGAGTATAAATAGCATAAAATATTGATCTTTTATAGGGGCACTGCTAGTATCAACCAGACAACTTTCCTCCCAGCCTTAGACATTGTAAAGCAACTTTTCTTGAGCAGGGCATGCCCAAGATGAGATCTTGGAATTCACATGAGAAGGTCACTTCTAACTTGATCCCTAAATATAAAACTTATGACATAGAATTTCCCTCCTTCAAAACAAAATGTGATCACTAATCCCTCTTTATCAAGATTATCTCCCTCTCCCTAAAGACAAGATTATGATCACTATGCTTTCTTTCTCAGGAATATAGCCCCTCTCCTGAAATAAAAGCTATGTACAATGTAGTCTCTTTCACAAGATTATCCCCCTCTCCCAGAGAACAACTTAACACAATTAAAACTATTTTGCACTTGATTATCCCCCTCTCTTGCAAGACGAATGTAGTGTCCCTGGCCCTTAAACAAGGCCAAGGGTGCTAAAATTAAGATTAAGTTAATTTTAATCACAATGGATACAAATAATTTACGGTTAGGCTAACTAACCATTCACTCAAATAATTAAAATTTTTAACTCTAGAGATTGAATTATAACAAAATTTGTGACGCTTAATTAATTATTTAATTACCAATGGTAAAAATTGTAACCAATGTGATTAAGGAATATTATTATCATCCTTAATGATAATAAGTTCCTGAAACCCATTCATGCATTAACAATTGTATTAACGTTGAAACCACAATTGTTAGAAAGAAAAGAGTATTATTGTTATAAGTTTTTCTGCAAACTAAGTTAATTTTTGGTGTTGTTATGAGTGTTTTATTGGTGAGGCTGAAAATTAATAAAATCACACATCAAGACACATATATAGGCTTTCACCTACATCCAGACAACAACCATATAAAAACAAAAGGCATTGGATGCAGTCGCAGCCCACAAAATCACCTCTCGAGAGTTGTCCCCTACAACAATTTTTAACTAATATATTTTAGATTTTATGGTTTCCTCCCTCCATCCATCAACCAATATTACATTTATATTTCATTATTCAAACTCATATCTGCAAATAGGATCATATCCATGCATAGAAAATTTCCAATCTAACAACTTGTGTGCTCAACTTAGCACCAGGAAAACTACTGGAACAAAACGAACATATCTTGGTCATCCGAAAAGATTTTTCGACTAAATGAAAGGAGATCCTTATTGGAAATGTTGTTCCAAACATAATGGAATAGGTCCCATGACACATAAATGATCATATATTGGTGAACCAAAGTATATGGTTATGCCCCTCCCAATATCGTAGAGTCACGAATACAATTTTTGAAGAAGAGAAAGAATTTTAGAATGAATAACAACATGGGTTTGAATCCTACGAAGTACATTATTCATGTAACCAAATTTTTACATACAATAATAAATAATGTAGATAAATCAAATCATCCTTCATTTCACATAAACGTCATAATAATATGCTAAAACCTAAATAAAATCATATGAGAATTACTTATCTCAAGATATGGGCAACTGGTTGCAGTAGGACAACTTTCATCCTAGTCGTAGACATGGTCAAGACTTCCTCGATTTAAAAGTTCACCCCCAATATAATACAATGGATACATGGGTATAGTCTCACTTATTCTATAAACTCTCATAATTACTACTTTCGAGAACCACAGTGCTTCCCACTACTACTTTCCTATTTGTCTCCACTGTGTATGGGACATGACCTAGCTCACCATTCCCATTTCTTGGATTCTTATGCAAGAACCTAGACTAGTAGAATGATAGAATGGAATAAAATGGAAACAAATAGACTACTCTAAGTCTAAATATACTCCCAATACTACCAGCATTCCCAACATGGTTAGATAGCACAAGTCACATAGTCCAAAGCTCAAGATTAGCTTCAATAAGGAGAGGACATATGAATTTATAGTACAAGGAGGCCAACTCTAACCTAAGGGTATCAAATCAAATTAGAGAGAGGTAAGGTTTAAGATTATGTTGCAGCTGCAACGTTTTCCCAAAATTCCAAAATTTTTGGGACCCTCATTTGCTTTGGATTAGTTTGATTTTCTTCTTTGAGTTGATCTAATGATTTTTTAGAAGGATTTTCTAGTGCTTGGATTGATCTATCACTTGTTTGATTTTCCTCTAATGCTTGAGACAATCCACGGTTTGTTCAGACTCGATCGCTGCCTTCAAATGCATGTTCGAATCGGAAGTTTGTTTGGTTGAAACTCCTGCCGTTACGGAGAAATAACAAGTCTTGACTTCATTTTTCTTTCCGATACGTTGGTTTTCACATCGGCTGCTTTTGATTTTGCGTCGGAGCTTTTATTATTTCTTCCTTCGCTGTTGCGAACGGCAAAGTGTTAACTCTCATGATTATCGCTTTAACGTTTCAGAACCCCACTTTGTTATTTTCACCAATTCATGAGGTCTTGAGCTTCCACCGTTGCGGCTGCGGAAAGCTTATCTTTTCCAACCGATTGTCATTTTTGACTCCGACGTTGCGAAAGGTCATGCGCTTTATGGTTCCGCCGTTGCGGCTGTAGAAGCACTAACCTTGCTGATGTTTAGTTGTTTGTCTTCCGACTCAGACCTTACGTTGCAGATGGATTTATCCTTCATGGTTTCGTCGTTGCATCTCCCGTTCCGTTTCCACTCCGAGGACTTAAAGTTCCAACGTGCGATTAGTTGTCTCTCGGTTATCCCCGCGAATGGATTTATGGCTTGGCCTTCCGCCGTTGCGGAAAGAAATGCGCTGTAGAATTCTGATCCAAAGTTGTCCGCCATCCGATATGTTACCCGCCGCGCGTGGTTATGTACATATATATATGTGGGTCATGGGGATTATCGTCTTATTGTTAGTTTTCAAACTGTCGAGTGCTGTCATTATCGTGCGTGTCATTCTCACGAGCTGCAAAGGATCCCGTTGTCGGTACTCGTGTCCAGGTGGCTCGACTGTGGACATTTGACCACTCTTCTTCCCGTCAATCACATTGCATTGCTAGGTAGGCTCATTTTTTTTTCCTTTTCCCATTCCGTTTGGGAATTTGGTTGATTTTTTGCTACGGTTAGGGGTGTTCTATGGCCGTTTTCCCTTGGCCTGTTGGTTTTACGCCTATATATTGAGGTTTGAAGTATAAATTTCCGCGCGGGGGATGGGGCCTTTTTGACCCACATAATATTTTTCCCATAGCCGTTTGTTATACAACCTTGCGCGTGGTAGTAGGGGGTTTGGTGCAGACGGTCGTTACGTTGTCTGCACCAAGCAACCCTGTGTGATGATGTTTTGCAGAGGGAGGCTTTCATGGCTTTCCTATAACATGTGAAGTGGTTTCCCACTCCCCCTATGTTTTCGTGCTACCCACTTCTTCAAACCCCAGCCATTTTTTCACCTACACGGTTCAGCGCGACCCCTTTTTGCGCTCAGTTTCGAACCCCAATCCGGGGAAAGAGGATATGTTACTACGTGTAGTTTGATGAGTCAGAATCGCATGGTAGTAGTTTGTTAAAGCACCGTGAGAACTTGCATTTTTTTTTACTGTCTTTCCCGAGCAGCACAATGCTCATGGTGCCTGCGAATAGCCTAAGTCTTCTTAAATTTTATAGATTTCCTTCCTGTTGAATTTTATTGTTAGAACTGTTCTGGCATTGAAAAGCAGTGGTAGCTCGCATATATGTGCTTCATCTGACTGATTTCCATCATGTTAAACATAGACAAGGTAACTGAACACTGCACATTGTTATATAATGTTTGTCACTCAGCCGAAAATGGCTTAATATTACAATTTCATGGCAGGAAGAGTTCACAATGTCAAAGAGGCAAAAGAAGAAGGCCCCTGCGGTCGAGGAGGAGCCCGAAGTGGAAGTCATTACTAAAACAGAATACATATACAAAGACACTAAGTGTATTTCTGGTGTCGAACTTGAATACCAGTGGGGGGAGATTTACAGGCTGATCACGCGCGGAGAAGTTCCTGATATGGGCTTGGAAGAAGAGTCCATATATGCCAACATAGAGAGATATTCACTCATGAAGATCGCCACCAGACCAGAGCTGTTCCCATGCTCTGAAGTAATCGGTTGGATTCTGCCCCAGGCATATGTCACCACAATGATCCTGGAAAATGTTGAAAAACAGGGCTATGCTGCTTATAGCCCCGAATATGTAGCTCTGGCCTATCACCTGCCAGAAGCACAAGTGTTTTAATTTGATGATTGGTTGAACAACATTAGAATGGACCTTGTTGAAACTATGAACAAGATGTTGTTTCCTGGAAAACATTTCAAGAACAGGCCGATGGGTGATTATGATACATCCAGCTTAAGAACCCCATATAGGTTCATAGTTTTAATGCTCAATAGGATTTTTGGGAGAGCCCATGGCAGGTTCTTCAAATTGGAATGGATTCCCATCATTTTTTATGTTGCAACCTAGGGGACAATTTTCAACTGGGCCAGCATTGTATCTAACAGCCTCTCTGCCTGCTTGGCCTCAGCCTTGGGTGGAGTATCCCAAAAGAGATCTAATTTCTACATGAGTTCCATACTTGTAGACTGTATATTTTGCAATCAGCCTTTCCCCGGCCTCAGGTGCATCTGGGACAGGGAGAGGATGCCTGCCTATTCTGCTTATAGACCACCATGGGCACACCAGTACCACAGTCATTATCGAGAAGTCTGTGAGCACTTCATCATGCCCTTATATACACTCATTTTTCTGAAGGAGTGTGATTGCATGTCAGAGGAGGCACTGCAAGTAATGCAAGAATATGCAGACTACTATCTGACTGAAGATGGCCTTTACTTCAGGATGTTTGGAGGTTCAAGAGCTCCTTCCCTGCTGCCCAAGTATGCCACTGATTACATCATTCACAAGGAGGCATTCAGGCAAGTCTTCTTGGATGGCATAGGGATATTTCTGTTCAAGCACAAGAAGACTACTTATCCTCCTTTGCCCTTCAAGTTAGGAAGTTACAGGTTCACTAGGGTTAAGAAAGCGGATGAATTTGTAGAAGAATTGGAAAGGTTTCATTTTGGCGAGATGCCCTTCCATAGAAATGATTCCCACAGCAAAGTGGTTGATCATTGCAAAGAAAATAACATCCACTTTGAGTACACCCCCCATTGGGATAGGGAAGAATCTGTCTTCCGAAGTTCCTTGAACATAACAGCTTTAAGAAGAAGATTCAAGAAGAATATCACCACCAAAGGTGGGAAGGGATATGAACAAGTAAAAGCTGAGGAAGAAGCCAAGAGAAGAAATGAGGAAGCCCAAATGTTGGCACAAGAAGCTGCAGGGTGGCTGCACACAGAAGAAGAAGAGAAAAGAAAAGCTACACAAGAGGCAGCTAGAAAAGTTGAAGAAGATGCAAGGAAAGAAGAAGAAGAAAAGAAAAAGAAGCTTGATGAGGAGATCCAAAGTCAAGAAGCAGAAAGGCTAAAGCTGACACAGACAGAGCAGTCAGCTTCTAACACAGCTGGAGGGCAGACCCAGGACATGGAGAACCCCGAGGTTTAGGACCCACAAGTACCTACTACCATCACATCCATGGTCCCCACACTCAAGCTGGTCCCCTTTGTACAGAAAAAAGGGGAAGAGATCCCTGATTTCAACATTGTTGTTTTCTATGACAGGGCAACAAAGAGAATAATGAAGAGAACAGAAAGGAAGATTGAAACAGGAGGTCTGCCTGGGAAAATGATAACGGATACACCCGTTGTATTCAGAACAGACCAAGACCCTATATTTACCATCAGAGAAGGAGCTACATTAATCCAAGCTTCAGAGGATAATGTAGACCGGATCATGACAGACTTGGAGCAATCCAAGAAATACTCTACTCAACTTAAGGATACATTAAGGAAAGAAAGAGAAGAAAGCAATAGGCTGAAAAGAAAGTATGGGCACATGAAAGAAGAGATGAGAGCCTCCAAGAATGAACTGCAGCTCCTCCAAGTGGAGAGACAAGTTATGGAAACTACACAGGAGTCTCTGGAGAAAGTGCAAAAAGAATATCAAGAGCTAAAGATTGAAAAGGAACAGCTGCTGGGAAAGGTAGAAGAGCTAGAATAGCAGCAAAAGATCCTCTTGGAGGCCAATGAGATGCACACCCAAGAACAGGAAAAGAAGCATCAAGAGTAGATTTCCTCTCTAACAACTACTCTGGAGGAAGCAAGGGAGCAGCAAGTCAATCTACAACCATTCAAAGAGCATGTGTTGGCACAAAAGGCCAAGATGCTATAGCTACAGACTGCCATAGAAGAGGAGATATGTAAAGTTCTGCAGATAGATGGCCAATTGGAGGAGATACTGGAATCCTCCTCTTTCTTTATGCATATATCTCAAGATCTCCTTGATGTCCTAACTGCAAGAATGGCAAGGCTGGAAAACAATGAAGAAACTCCAGCAGAGCTGCCAGCAAAAGATCAACAGGCCCTCAAGTGAGATTATGACTTATTGGAATTTGCTATAAATACCGTGGAGGATTTCAAGAAAGCCGTTAAAAAGACGAAAGGAGCATGCACATAGTTTTTTAGAAGGCTCCTTATTACCTACAACCGGTGCCAGATAGAGGCCGAGCAGAGGCTTGATGTTTTCCCGGACCATAACGCATTTGTGGAGATGTTGCAAAAGAGATATCAGGAGGAGGAAGCGAAATTACAGCATATCAAAGCCCTGGATGATCAGATCTTGAGAAGTGAAGTAGATCATTTAGCCATTAGTGTGCATCTTTTGGAGGACCAGCTTCGATTAAGTGCAGCCAGAATTGAGGCTATAAAGAATCAAGCTGCAAAGTTTGAGATCAACATTTAGTTTTTAGAACCTTGTGCATTCAAAGACATTGCCTCTGAAGTCGTGGCATGGAAGAAATTTTTGGATGCCCAAGTGGGGCCCTCCTCATAAAGCATTGTTCACTTTTTGCAATATGTAACGATTTTGTAAATATTTGAGGAAGATAAAATGTTGGGAGGCGAGGAGTTGGGAAGCCCAAAGGGTACTTTTGGGCAGCCCAACAGTTTCACCCTTTTGTATAAATGTAATAGACTAAGAGGGAAAAGGGGCCTTTTCCCAGTAAGACATGAAAGCGATATTGTAAGAAGAACTACTTTTTTTTGCAATAAAGAGTAATTGTTTTGTCTGTTGGAGAAATATTGGTGGCACTTTCAAATGTTATGTTGTGGATGGCAGAAAGATGAACTATTTTGTTTTTCTAGCTTTTGTCCATTAACCATGAGATCGTTCTAACTCTTAGAACCTATGTTCTTGTTTAAATGATTTTTGGTTTATTTTGTGGAATTACCACCATGAGTAATGTATGTTGTTCATAAAACAATTGGCTATCTGATTGTTGAAATATCTTAATCATTCATGTGTTGTAGAAATAAACATTAGCTACCTGTAATTTCTCTTTATAATGCATGCACAATACACATTACTCATAATTAAGTTACAGCTTGCTCCCCAGGGATAGATAGATAAATAGTTGTTTATTTTATTACTGCATATGTGATTGAGATGCTTGTGATTGCTAAGATGAGAGGTAAGAACCTATGCATCACATTGTGAATGCTCCTTGCATCCTTATCACCCTGCAGGGTTAATTAGGCATATGCATATCATACTTAAATAAAAAATACAAAAATACACGGTGGATCGGGCCGCAACCGGTAAAACCTTCTGTTTTTGTTACTTTGACCTATGGTAGCCGGACCGCAAACCGGACGGATTCCCCATACCAAATAGCCACGGGCTAGTTGGGAACGTTGACTAGGGATAATCCCTTACTGTTGTTGCCTGCGATTTTCCAGACCTCAATAGATTCATCATGGAGACTTACATTGAATTAGTGGAGTGGTGGCTTAGTTAGGATATTCCCTTTCTTGAATTAGCACCATGAGGAGGAGTTACGAAAAAACAAGGAGTGGAGCCATGAAGAGCACATGGAGGCACGCTAATGGATAAGGGGGATTACAAAATATAAAGGGGGGTTAACTAGGTGACATAATGCATCCAATAGGGTCATAAATATCATGGAATCACAACAATAGGATCATCAATGCAAAGTGTAAGAGTGGAAGCTACAAAATAGCTTACAACTCCTAAAAACTAGGAAAAGGGTTCATCAATGACAAAAAATACATAAATGTTAGGGAATATCTTCCCAAGGATGGTGACCTAGGAAGAGGGGCCCATTAAGGTGTGCAAAACATGAAATATTAAATCCATGGTCCATAAATATCTAGAATAGGTTCTATTGTACAAGGTTTGAGTGACTAGCATCATTAATGTCACCAAGGTGTAAATATGAACTATGATGGACAAACTTAATCCAACAACAAGTTATAAGTTGCTAGGTATGTCCCCAATCCCCCTCACTTTGTGGAATCCATGGTCCCCGATACTCTTTTAGTTTCCTTTCTTGAGCCAGTTGTTGATTTAATCAATAGTAACAACATCCAAAAGATAACAATGATGTCATTAATAACATTAATGTTAATAATAGTGCCAAATTCCAAAGTCACATTATCAAATAATGATCATAATTACTTAATCACATTAATCATGCAAAGGAACATAATTCCACATCCATATAAAATATCATAAGTCCATAATGCAAAACAACATAAGTCACACAAAATATCATGAGTATGGAGCTTAACAACTGAGGTATTACATCCCCATCCCCCTTAAATGATGCATCATCCTCAATGCATATTTCATACATGCTGCAAATTTTCAAAATAGATGAGGGTATTCTTCCCTCATGGGATACTCTAGCTCCCAAGTCGCATCCTCAAGACTGTAATGGGTCCATTAGACCTTTACCTATCTAATTTCTCGATTCTAAAGTAGCTTGACGTTGCTGCCCAAAATGACAACATGTTGTACTAGAAAATCCCCTTTTGGCTCCACCTATATCATAATCCATTCAATCATATATATATAAAGAAAATAAAAGCACTCTAATTACCTAGATCACATTCCAATCAATTACATGGTTAGCATCAGGTATATACTTTTTCAATAAACACACATGAAACACATTATGTACTCTAATGCAAGCGGGTAGAGCCAGCTCATAAGAAACGGGTCCTATTATAGCTAATAACTCAAAAGTTCCATAGTATCTGGCATCTATATTGGAGCAATTTCCCAATTTTAAGGACTCTTCTTGTGTCTAACTTTCAAAAACACGTGATCTCCAACTTGAAACTGTCTGGCAGTCTTGTTTTGATCTACATAGATTTTCTTCTTGTCTCGATATGCCTTTATATTTTGCATTATCTTAAGCATCTGATCCTCCATCTCCTTTAATAATTTTAGTACAACAATGACTTTTTATATTGGTTTATCCCAACTGATGAGTATTGCACTTCCATCCATACATAGCCTCGAAAGGACTCATCTTCAAAAATAAATTGTATCCATTATTATAAGCAAATTACACCAAGTGTAAATAATCTTCCCATTTAGATGGTTGATCCATCACATACATCCTCAACATATCTTCAATCACTTGGTTAACTCGTTATTTATGTCCATCTGTCTCAGGGTGGTATGTTGTACTCATGTTTATAATTATACCAAACCCCTCAAACAATCCTTTCCAAAAGTTTGAAGTAAATTTAGAATCTTAGTCTGATACTATAGCCTTCGGAATACCATGCAATTTGGATAATTCTTACATGTAAATATCTGCAATTTTATATGCTTTGTGAGTTGTTTTTACTGGAATGAAGTGTGTTTCCTTAGTCAACGTATCTACCAAAACCACGATAGCATCATTTTTCAATCTCATCTTAGGTAAATTGGTGATGAAATTCATAGTCACTACATCCAATTTCCATTTTGGTATTGGCAAGGGATGCAACAATCTCGTTGGATGTTGATGCTCAACTTTAACTATTTGACATTCCAAGCACCTAGCTATATATTGTGAAACATCATTCTTCATCCCTGGCCAATAGTATCGTTTCCTTACTAATACTACTAGTTTCTTATAACATGAATGTCTAGCATAAGAAACATCATGCATCTCCTTTAGAACCATCTTTCTTATACCTCCAACATTAGGAACATAAAATCTATCTATGTGCATGAGGATCCCATTTTCTTCAAACTTATCAAATTTCTATGGATTTTTTTGTTGTTGCAATCCTTCTTTTACCTAGTGATAAAGTTCATCTATAACACTGGCTTAAATGATCTTATCATTTAAATCGCATGTGTTGATGCTAATAGCTACTACATGCATCACATGTATCTTCTATTAAGTGCATTAGCTACTTTATTTCCTTACCTTTGATATGTTTTATGTCAAAGTCATATTCACATAATAACTCCCTCCACCTCCTCTGTCTTGCATTCAAACTAGGTTGCTCAAACAATTATTTTAACCCATCATGATCAGTTCTCAACTCAAACTTTTTACCCGTTAGATAATGTCTCCACATCTTCAAAGGATAGATGATAGTTGCAAGCTCTTAGCCATGGGTGGCATAGTTCTTCTCATGTTCCTTCAACTTTCTAGATTCATAACTGATCACATGTTCATTCTACATCAATACTCCACCAATTCCTTATTTACATGCATCTGTGCACACAACAAGTTTCCTTCGGGATATGCAATCTTTAGAATAGGTGCACTAGTAATCATTTCCATAAGAATTTGAAAATATCTTCACACTTAGGAGTCCAATCAAATTTTACACCCTTCTTATGCAAATATGTGATATAATGAACTAAATTTGAGAGTTATTTGATGAACCTTTGGTAGTACCCAGCTAATGCCATGAAATATCTTAATTCTAATACATTGTTAGGTGTTGGTCATTCCATAATGGCTCTTATAGTTTCAGGATCTACTAGAACACCTTCTACATATATGATATACCCTAGGTATTGGATTCTTCCTTGATAGAAATAACACTTTCTTAATTTGGCATGCAACTGATGTTCTCTAAGCACTTACATTACTAACCTTATATGTTCTACATGTTCCTCTTCTGTCTTGGAATAGACAAGGATGTCATCCAAGAATACAATCAAAATTTATCTAAGTATTTTCTAAAGACTCCATTCATTAAACACATGAATATTGTTGGTGCATTTGTTAAACCAAAAGGTGCCACTGTGAACTCATAATGTCCATACCTTCTTTTGAATGTTGTCTTACTAATATATTCATTCTTAATTCTAATTTGGTGGTATCCCAACCTCAAATCTATCTTTCCAAACACCTTGTCTCTTCTCAACTGATCAAACATGTTATCAATTCTTGGTAAGGGGTACTTTTTTTAATTATTTCTTTGTTCAACTACCTATAATCTATGCAAATTCTTAGAGTTCCATCATTCTTATTCACAAATAACACAGGGGCTCCCCAAGGTGAAACATTGCATCTTATGTAACATTTCTTTAATAGCTCCTATAACTACATTTGTAGTTCATTTAAGTCTGCACTAATCATTCTATAAGGTGCTTTATATGAAGCTATCCTTCCTAGAACCAAGGCGATTGAAAAATCAATGTCCCTCTTAGGAGGAATCCCTAGTTGTTCTTGAAATATACCTGCAAAGATAGAATATGGAAGCACGGAATATATGCAAATGGTATATGGATACCTATGCTTCCATATTAGGTGTGTATTAGTGCAACTAGAATAACTTCATGAGTCCCAACAACCATGCTTCAGCATCTTCTCCTTCTTTTACTTGTCCATCAAAAGTTGGGGTCTCGATTCTTCTAAGCTCTCCTACTAGCTCATCTCGAGTAGACCTCCTCTTCTTATATCTCACTGGATATATTTCAGTACTAATCTCTATACTACTTTATGCATACCCTGTCTTTCTCTTTTTTATAGCAATAATCCACCTTAGTACTATGATCATACACCCAGGACACATTTCTTTAGCTTTCATGCTATGCCATAAGGTCCAAACTTAGGCTATGATTGATCATTTACTACAGTTGAGGTGCTCCATTTTAATCATCTTGATAGTTGAGGCACTCTAGTTTGGTAATTTTGACAACCCAGTCACCCTCATTAATTACATTCCACTCCCCATCCCTTAAATCAAGGAATGTGTTTGACTATGGGTGCTAGTGCATGCATGTGGTGAGTTTTTGGTCTTCCTTGGGCATTTATTTCCTCCTAGAGTCCCACTCACCCTTGTGCTAACCCACACATTTTATACCCTATTTTATGACTCGGCATGCTCAATCCACGTTCACATGGGAATTTGTGACTGGTTCGTATGGTTTGGGAGCTCATTGGTCCACCTAGGGGGGTTTTGAGGTCAAGTCCTATCTTGAAAATTGTATGCATCCAGATGGCCTCCAAAGGCTAATGATTTTTCCCTATTGTATTATAGGTATGTACCATAAATATCTACAATAGGTACATTAATATAAATATCATTTATTGGCACCATATATGTGTGGTATTTTGCTCTCTTTTACAATTTCTCTGCATATTTTGTGAATAACTTAGATTGTGAAGATTCCCTTAACTCCTAGATCTTGTTTTGAATCATATTTTCACATGGTATCATATATTTTTGAAGCTTCAAATAAAACTCAAATTGTTTGAGTTGTTGTTTAGGGCATTTTTCAGAAAATTTGAGTGTTTGCATTGCAGGTACATCCAATGTTTTGTCACATGGTGCGGAAGCAGAAATGGAGCAGACTCATGTGTTTCTTACTGAATTCAAATATTTTGAATGGAATGCCTAAATGGTTATCCATCTAAGGTCGAAAGGCTTGTTCAGAGTCACCATAGGGACTAAGACCGAACCCAACTCTCCTGTGGAGAAATAGAAGTAATTCAACAGACTTGATGAGGGATTTGGAATGCTTTGTCTCAGCATTTCGAGAGACCTAATATTCCATGTAGATAGTCTCGAAAATTCCAATGAATTATGGCTCAATTTTGAGGCATTGTCCGGCAATACTAATGAGATGAGAGGCCACCATCTCGAAAATGAGTTGATCTCACTAATCCCCACTCACTATGAGACAATCCAAGACTCTTCACCAAGTTTAAATCGTTGGTGCTTCAGATGAAACAATGTTTCATTGAGAATAAATATGAGAAGATGATATTTTATATCCTTCCGAAGCTAGGGGCTCATTATTCTATGTTTTTTTCGACGTTCCACTCAAGCAAGCTCACATCTAGAAATTGGAGGATTCCTGCACTAGAAGACTTTATGGAGTCACTAATTTAGGAACAAGAAAAATTAGTGCAGATGGGTACCATAAAATATATTAAGGATCAATCCCTTACTTCATGAGTATTGAATTCATCCAAAGGCAAGAATAAATCCAAGGATTCAAAGTAGTAAAGAGTGAAGGAGAAGAAGCATTCGGATACAGAAATATCAACTTCAACTGATGAGGATTCGAAAGCCAGGAGGATGAAGAGTAAGGGAAATAAGCCCAAGTGTGATTATTGTATATTTTCACATCATAAAAATTCTTGTCTCATAAATAAGTTGGACATCATGACCAAGCTTCTTGAATAAAACAACATTGAAGTTCCAGATTTTGCAAGAAGAGGGGAGCACAAGCCCTCTTTGGTAAGCGATTGTATGCTTTGCGTGCAAGAGAGAAACATGTTTTTCATGTATATGTTTTAGATTTATTTGTTTCTGATTTACATCCTGATATATCAGAATCTAAAACCTCCATCCATTCCTTGGAATAAACCCCAAATAGTTCACCAAATTATCCTCCAAAAACTAGTCATTTTTCACTAGTTTCTAACTTGTCTTCTGAAAGCTCTTTCCCACTCCATTCACATCCTTGTAATTATGATTATTAAGGTGATATAAATGGTTATATATAGGCTATTAAAGTCATAAAATCAATTCCCCAACCATTTTATTCCCAAAATACCCAACAAACCTCAAGTGCACTAGTTGGAAAAATACCAAAATCGCTTAGTTTCCAACGCTATGTAACTTGTGTATGTTGTTTTCATGTATTGCATATCATTCATTGGTTGGAAATACATGTAATTTTCCTTAATGGGACTTATATTCCACATGTATTTACATGATCTCACAACCTATGGTTCAAGTTTCACATCTCCAGACAATCCAGGTTTGCTCAATTGTCAATGTGATCTAGTTGCCCACTCTTCTCCCACTATGGACCCATTCACTCATGGAGACACTATACCTCTGATATTTTCTGCTGTATATGACCTCTATTCTGATATTTAATGTACTCATGATATTTTTACATATTTATGAAGGTGCTTCATCAAATTGGGAAGAATATTCATGGTTTAATTCATTATATGACAACTACACATGAGGCAGATTTTGTTGAATCTTTTGATGCTCTTTGGGAAAGCATTTACAGAGTATATTTTCCATTATTGATTATGATTATAGATAAGAGTATTCTTCTATAAAAATAAATTCTCATGATGCTCCTACATCATCAAATTATGACCTTCAAGGGGCCTCTTCACATGTTCTTTGTCTACAACACATTGATGCATTGATGCATGATCTTAGCATCCACAACATCTTCACCAAGTCCATCAACAAGTTGTTTATTCAGGTCATTCAAGTGAATAAGAGGACTTGATGAATACTTTTTTATCATATCTGTTTCATTTCCATTCTTGAGGGAGTATTTTCCCCATGAGGTTTTTCCTCTTTCCTCGTTTTACATGGAAAAATAAAAATTTTGTTGTAAGAGGTGACTTGAGTCTTAGTTGCCAAGGCCTCAATAATAATTTGGTATAATTGTTGTTTAGGATTAAGCACCCTTGTAACCTAGGGTCTGGGGTTACCAACTTACTACTAACTTGCATACAATCAGCTTTTACAGGGAATGGAAAGAGAATAGGAAGAAAATCTTGACTTACCCGATTGGCGACGGTTATTCCAAGTTTGATATTCTCTCGTTCCACTTCTCTCCAAAGCTTCTAGGGACGCACTTATCCACCTGCAAAGAGAAAATCCTTCAAGTAATATCTCATGCATATATATATTAGAGGTTAAATGAAAATCATATATATAACATAATCAAACATATTCATTAATCCAATATACATGAAATAAACTCAATACAAGATTGGAAGAAGAATTCTCTTTATTAACAAGCGGTCAATAAGATAAGAGTACAACCCATATTTTGACACAAGGACTCCTCTACAACCAAAGGACTCTGAGTTCTGCTGCTCCAAGACTCTGAATATATCCAGCATAACATTGCTCTCCAAAATTGATTCCGTAGCCCCCACCCCAAGTCCTCTATTTATACTTTGGGAAATATAGTGGTTTCGAAGGTTGGGATGGTTGAGATGGTTGGTATAGTTATGGATTGGGCCCCAACTAATCTCATCTAATATCGATTTATATTTTTGAATGTTGAATCAAGGTATACATGGGTATTAATATGGACAACTCATGTATGACACACGAGTTTCTCAAAGGGAACTCGTGTATGCAAGTATACGCAGGTTGCAATGTAAATACTCATGTATGATACGTGAGTCACAATGCATATAGTCACGTATGCAACCCAAAACTCATAATAATAATATACAAGGCTGGTTTGAGGATAATGCATCAAAGGTCATGCCCATCTATAATGTTTTGGCCACTTCAATCCAAATTGTCCTTCTGTGTACCAACATGAGGAATGTCGGTACTCGGACGGAGAAGTGCCATTTTGGCTGATAACAGATGCCCCCTAATGTGTGAGGGCAAAGGGAAGCGATGGCTGAAATACATTATAATCATTATCTTGGAGAAATCAAAAGGCCAAGGAAGAAGAGGAAGTACTTGAAATAAATACATATCAAATGGCATATACAGAATCATATCTAAGGATGCCATGTTTAATATACTGAAACAATAGCTCCTTTACAATATTTGAGTACATCATATGATATGGGTGCAAGACCATGTATATTACAAAGGTGGATCGAAGCCACAATATACAATCATGATGAGTCTTTAAAAATCTGGAAGCTGTGTAAGTGAACACAACACAATCTTGCGCAACTTAGGTTATAGATGTGAACCTAAGGTCTTCATCAAAATACAAAGGAACTAGTACAATCCAGGCCATGCAAATAGATGTGTCGAAGTTGAACATGGAAAGGATTCAACATATTGCCAATAAATAGGTGACAATTGACAACTGAAGCAAAGGAATTCACCAATGATGAAAGTGAATCCTAGGGTACCATCGTCAAAACTCTAGGTCTTCGTCTTTAGGAAATGCTGAGGGGAAACCATGATGTGATGAGGAAGGCAATAGATCCTCCAACAGATCACAAGAGTGACTAAGAACTGGATAAAGGAAGATAAACACAAGTGATATCAGATAGGATAATGATGGAATCATAATAAGAAGTAGAAACATGGATAAATCCTTGAACAGTGAGCATGACACAAAGATGACCCAAGGATGCTTTTAACTTTGTAGATAGAAAAAATATACTTATATGTCATGTAGGAGACATGATCAGATTCCCCAGGCATAAATGACAAGTCAAGGAGTAAGAAACTCAAAGTGATAGCTAGACTAAAAGTGTACACTGAGACATGAGTATCAAAAAGTTCAGAGAGTGCTATGTTCAAGGAGGACATGCTGCCACCAACTGTAACCCAAAGAGAAAACTTCTTCCTTATCTTTCCTGTTAAATTTTAACAATTTCAAGAAATTCAACTCAGGACTCTCTTCATTTTTGACAAGCTTGAAGAGAAGAAGGAAAAATGCTTGATAATGTCACTTATTCATGTATTTTACGAGCCCAAACTAGCACAATGTCACTTGGTGTTTTCATGTTTAGAGAGTCTGAAAACTCCAAAGAATACTCCAAGGGGGGCCTTTTTCATCCAATTTAGTCTCCTGAAATTGAAAAAGTATAAAACATATCTCAGAAGAACTCTCTTATCTTCCGAAGAAGAAAATATCAACATTTTTCGTACTTAGTCAAGGAGGTCCGAAAAAGGTTAAATTACCACCTACCCAATGTTCCTTCAAGAGCAGCTTATAGCTTGAGTTTTACGAGTCTGAAGGAAAGCAAGATCACTCAAAAATATCTATTTGAGTACAAGAAATGGGGCTTACAATAGTAAACTCAATGTTTTGTTCTTGTTGTTTAACGAGCATGACAAAGACATAAAGTACACTCGGAATCTTTTTCATGTTTAGGTCCAGAGCATGAAAAAGAGAAAAATAAGCTCATACTGGGTGGTACTTTTCTGTAAATTTAGTCCCTCAAGTCTAGAAAAGTGATAAACCTATTCCTGAGAATACTCTTCTCAATTCCACAGAAAAGAGAGTGATCATTTCTCGTATTATTCCACATGGTCCAAGAAAGAGATAACCTACCACCAATGTGGATGCCCATTCACATATTCTTAACAAGCCTGAATGAACATGTTTACTTGGCAGTCAAGTCTATTTTGAGGAGTTAGACCTGGGCCTAAAGAAACTCCATAAGGGTGGGGAGCCTTATAAATGGGATAGCTTGTAAAAAGAGACCAAAATGAGGCTCAATTTGGCGTGAAAAATAGCTAAGAAGGTTCCTCAGAACCTACGACGAATGCGGAATGAGTACCAAATGACAATAAATGTGTTCTAAGCTAGGGTACTCATGTTAGGAAATCCCTATCCATGGAAGAACAATGATATAGACAAGGTACTAATGGTTGGAATACCATAGTCCGTGGTCAAAGTAGTAATCCTAGGGGTAAATCAGATTAAGTATAAATGTAGAAATGCATATAAATGATCAAAATCCTACTCTATATGAGTGAAAAATGACTTTGAATAACCTTGGACCTGTTTCATTAGGTAAACATGACATGGCATTAGTTTGATTTTAATAAAAATTACAAACTATAGGTTAAAAAACCCACTTTTTGAAATAATTTCTATAAATAGTGCAAAAATAGAAATCAAATTCACCATTTGGCATTTTTACCCAATATAGACAAGTTTTACCTCTGCTTTCAATTGCTCTCTATGGTCAAATCGTTAGACGATTTTCAAATCCGCACGTGCCAAGTAAATCAACTCTCCATGCTCTTTCATTTCATCCAAGAAAATTTTTTTATTTTATGAAAAAATTGATGTTTTTAGCCATTTTAAAGATAGTCGCGTTGTATACGCAGGTATGCAACATAGAGATTCATGTACACGTGTTTTATACACAGCTTGCTCGAAAACAACTCGCGTATACTATGCAACATAGAAAAAAAATATCTAGGGCCAAAATCAAAAAAAAAATTTAATTTAATGTTTGAAAATGGCCTTGTTGACAAGCTGAAACATGGTGTTGGAGTGGAGGGCGAGGGAGCATGAAGACATGGAACAAGATTCTCTTCGAAGTGCCCCCATGGTGCATGCATTGCGGTAAAGTGGGTTGCTTAAATTATTTTGTACCTCACCTATGCGATCCAATGTCCACTTACTGGAGTTTTTGATAAACTACTGGGATCATGATCTAGGTGCATTTGAATTACAAGGTGAGATTCTAGAGATTACACTAGAAGACATCTATTCCATATCCAGTTTGTCACGACTGGGAGCTCTTGTCAACTTGGAAGGTACCGGTAGGGGCAGTGACCTTCTAAGTGTTCAGAATTACATTGGCACTTACTGTGTTCTTGGTACTCAGAAAAGGGGTACTTACATCCCTATTGTTCATATTCGTAGCTTTCCATTACAATTGTTGGTAAGCACGATAGTGAGGGTTGCAGGATCATCATCACTTTATCTTGCAACTCGAAACCAAATGAGAATTATGTTGGAATGTCTACAAGGAGCCTTATTTGACTGGTGCTCGGGAGTAATCCAGATAATGAAGAAGCAACTCTCTTATTGCAAGAGAGGAAGACGAAAAAACTTTGGTTATTCTAGCATATCGGTGGCCTTTTTATTTGAGAGAGTGCCCAGTCTCAGTCCCGCAGTACCTCTACTAGTTTCCTCTCCCTGTCAGCCTAAACTGAGTAAGTGGGGAGAAATATTCCTTCGCCAAGGTGGCAGTGGATCAGTTCAGAGTGTGTACGATGATGACTTCTACCTATGGTGGGAGCGATAGCTACCAGCACTGGAGTAGTATCCATATGCTGGGTTGGATTTCTAGGGTGACAATGACCTTGTCCTCCCTCCTGGAGGAGCATGGGGAGCATCAGGTATTTTGTTTTTTCAAGTGTTTAAATTTTTATGAATTTTAGTCATAAATATATATACATATGTATAAGAGTTCTAATCCCTTAAATGTTTACAAATGTAGATATTGGACCAGTCCACCCTGTTGGGCATCCTTGTATGTATGTGCGACCAGTGGCAAGAGAGGATCATGGTCTGATTAGGGTTCTTGAGGGGAAGTTGGCCAGGAATTACCCAAAGAGTACCTACTTTACATATTGAGCAGATCCCTGCCATTATGCAGGAGTTAGTGGTTGGTATCCCACCTATCTAGATATTCCTTATGAGAAGGGTAGCCAAAGCAGTGCTTGTTTACATAGAGGCTGTTGAGGTTGCTGCAGCTGAACAAGATGAAGAAGCCCAAGAGCAAGATGACCAAGATGATCAAGGTGGGCAGGGTGGTCAAGCTTAGACCTAGGAGCATTTTATGGATTACGATCCATATTTTGTATATTTTTTGTATATTATACAGTTATGACTGGATCTGAGGATCAAACTCGGCATATATATATGGACAAATATTCACATATATATATATATAACCAATTTATTTACATGTGTATTTCAATGTGTCTGTTGTAAATTTTATGAAATATGTGTTAAATTCCAATCCAAGATATAATTTGCATATGCATCAGTTAATGAATTTTAATTTCTTGGAATATGATTAAATGTAATAAAATCAAAATTTCTTTCCAATAACCTAACTTGCATAAACTGACGTAGTAGAATAGGGTTTCGCACCTGATAAGCTTGATTGAGCTGGGAAACTACCAGTTGAGAGTCAATCTTGACTTCCAGCTGGGTAATGCCTCATGATAAGACATCCCATAAAAGCTCAATGACAGCCCTGTACTTGGCCACATTATTGGTAGCACCCTCAGGAACTAGTTGTCCTGAGGGTGAGTAAATAACCCATGCGGCTGAAGCTAGTTTGCAAGTGTGGCGACTAGTGCCATCTGCAAAACCTATGAACCACTTGGAAGACATCTGTAAAAACCAACATATGATATAAGAACACAAACTAGTGAACTATTGTACATAAAGTTACATACAATAAAAATACAAAAAAGTGTTAAGCCTAAGCATAGTACTTTTTCAGGTAGAGCCCATTTCTAGGCTCAGGAAGCTTATTTCCTTCGAAATCAGTTAATTCATATGCACCTTTCTTCAAAAATTTTGACACGACATAACGTCCTAACCACATAGACCTAAATTTCCCTACCCCCAAGGGTTAATTTTCCTAATCCCAAAGCAAGACAAGATCCCCTTCAGAAAAAATACTAGGTTTGACCAATTTATCGTATTGATTTTTTACCCTATTTTTATGAGCCTCCATTGCTGTCAATGCATCCCTACGCTATTCATATAGATGTTCTAAGTGTAACAAATGTTCTTCCAGCTCAATCGTATCAGGTAGCACATGAATAGAAATCATTAAATATGGGATTTCCCATTCAACTGGGGTTACTGCTTCCACTCTGTGAACGAGTTGGAAAGGAGAAAACCCTGTGGCAGTTTTCACATTAGTCCGATAAGACCAAAGTGTAGGATACAGCATGATGTGCAAATTTGACTGGGCTACATTAATAATGCGCTTGAGGATAGTATTCAAGGTATTATTTGTACTGCCTCAACTTGACCATTCGCTTGCGGGTAGAAAGAAGACAAATTTTCTTGTTTAAACTCTAACATAGTGGTCAATTCAATCATCATGCTATTTTGGAAGTGACTGCCATGGTCAGTGAAAACCTCTTTAGGAATACCAAAACGTGCGATAATTTGGTTGAAAACGAAAAAATCTGCAGTTTCCCCATCAGCTTTATAGATGGGCACTGCCTCTGCCCACTTTGTGAAGTAATCTACAACGACAATGATGTATTTGTGCACCCAAGACGAAACTGGGTTGCACGTCACGTAATCTATCCCCTACTTAGTGAAGGATCCCACTGAGATGATGAGAAATAATAGAGCAGGATGCAACCACATCTTTCTGGTGTAACTCTAACAAGGATGACAATGCTTCACGGTGTCTACACAATCTTTAAAGATCGTGGGCCAAAAATAACCGGCACGTAACATCTTATGGGCTGTTGCTAACCCAGATAAATGACCCCCACATGCTCTGCTATGGGCATCATTTAGGACAATATCAACCTCTTCATGGGTAAGACATCGACTCAAAATAGAGTCTACCCCTCTACGATATAAATTATCTCCAATAATGAGGTAGTTTTTTGCATGTAAGCGTAGTTTGCGACGTTATTCCCGTGAAAAGTTTTCAAGGCACTTCAGAGTCTGGAGATAGACAAGTATATCTCTATACCAAGGGTCATAGGTGGAAATCAAAAAGATATGCTCATCTGGGAATGAGTATTCTTCAATGGCTACATCTTCCTCAACTGGAAATTCTGTAATGAGCTCCGCAAAAACTAAGGATTTTTTGGATTTGTCGGATTGGAAATCTAAGTCAAACTCCTGGAGAATGACTATCCATTTGTTGAATTTTCCTCCAACTATCCATCAATACAAAACATATTGGAAAGGATTAACATCCACCATTACCATCATAGTCCTTAGTAAGATGTAGTGACACAACCTCTGGACAGCATACACAGCTGCTAATGCCAACTTTGCGACGTGGGAATACCTAAGTTCAGGGCTACCTAAAGCACGGCTAAGATAGTAGACGACATTCTCTTGGAGCTTATCATCCTCCTAGACTAGTACTACCCCTATGGTCGACTCGGATGCGGCCAGATACAATATAAAATCATGAGAATAATCTAGTGGATGCAGTAATGGTGCTGACAACAAAGCTTTCTTTAATGCCTCGAACGCAAGTTGTGCGATTTCATCCCATACAAATGGGGTGTCCTACTTCAACATGTTCATGAAACCTTTAGTGATATTGGCATAATTCATGATAAAATGTCGAAGGAATTTGGACTTCCCTCGCAGGCTTTGAAGCTGCCTAATGGAATGAGGAGGAGGAAGATTTACTATGGCCTCAACTTTCAAAGGATCTTCCTAAATACCTTTGTTAGAAACAATGAACCCGAGCAGTCTACCTAACTTGACATAGAAAATGCACGTGTGGGGATTCAAGTGAATTTTGTATTATTTGCATCGTTCGAAGATTAAACGCAAGTGATCTGGGTGATCAATTCTCTTTCAAGAATGTGTTGGCAGATCATTAAGGTAGGGTTCGATAATAGACTTAATGTCATGAAAGGAAAAATTCATTGCCCACTAAAAGGTAGCCCCTGCATTTTTCAATCCAAAAGGAATTTTCTTGTACGTAAATGTACCCCAAGGACAGATGAAACTTGTTTTATGTTGGTCTTTCATTTTAATTTGAATCTGATTATATCTAGAGAAACCATCCATAAACGAAAAGACTGCACTCCTCGTACAAGAATCAATGATTTGATCTATGAATGGTGTGGGGTAGTTATCCTTAGGACAAGCTTTGTCTAGATAAAAAAATTCAGTACAAACGCGTTTCATCCCTTTCTTTTTGTCGATAGGAACAGGGTTGGATACCCATTCTGTCAAAGCTATCGAGTAAATGAAACCGGTTTTCAGCAGTTTTTCAACTTCAGCCGTAACAACTGCCACTTTATGTGGATTGAAAAGTCTAAGTTTTTGTTGAAATAGTTTGGCATTAGGATAGGTTTGGATTTCATGTTCGACTATCAATGGATCTATGCCTGGAATCTCCTCATATGACCAGGCAAACACATCACGGAATTCCTTAAACAAGGTTGTATAGATAGCAATCTCCTCCGGAGAGTAGTTTACACCGATATGTACATTTTCCACAATGTTTGGGTTTGCAGAGATGTTTATAGGAATAGTAACAAAAAAAAATTCCATATTCCCCTCAACAAATATTCCCTCCCTAGGTATGGGATTAATGGATGTACCAGCATTACTTGCTAGTCTCATATGGAACTCTTGGTTTTCAATCCTGCTTAACTCTAAAAGAAAATAGGATCGATGGTGAAGATCTTCGCAGATCTTATCTTGTTCGCACATAGCTTCTAGAATGGCTTCGTCAGATGGAAAAACCATATCTAAGCAATCTTTAGTATGCAAAGAGTTCTCTACCTAAGCAGGCAGATAGGCTTCTTTCGGATCCTCTGAGACTGTGAGAGGGACCCGAACGGGATCAATAGTGGTATGAATGATATCTTGATAAGCCACTTCTGCTGTCGATAAGGGCACTTCAGGTTCATGAAGGGAAGGAAGAACCCAAGGGTCCATTCTATCGACAACCGTTGAAATAGACTTCCCTACACTAGTAGAACCTAAGTAATTAATCAGAGCTAGAAAATTGAATATGCCCATCAATGATGCATACATTCCAGACCCTAAGCTCTCCGAAGCAGGTTTAACCTGATCAACCAATGGAATGGTGGACTCATTAGTTTCCATGCGGCCCTTTCGAGTAAAACTGAGTTGGTCTACAGTAACCAACTTCCCTTAGTGAAAAAACACTACTATCCGAAGAATGGTCGATGCAATAGCGGACATGGCATAAGTCCAACTTATCCCCAGGATAAAGTTATAATCCAATGGTGCATCATTCACCTCTACCTCAAAAGACACTGCCTTCCCTGCCAACTTTATTTCGAAAGCTGGTAGGATACCATGTGGACGAAATGATCTTTCGTCGAAAGCAGTAAGTAGGGTGTTTGATGGAACTAGCTCTGGAGATTCAAGAGCCTTCTAGTAAGACAAGGACATGACACATGTGGAAGTACCCTCATCAAAAACCTCCCTTCCAATGGTTTTTTCTTCCATGGATGACATCTATCGATAAGGCCACATGATATGGTAGGCGAATTTTAACGTCAGATAAATTAAACTTCGCCATGAGGCTTGATGAATCCATACTACCTAAGGCTGCTAAGAGTGCATCTCACTGGGTGGGACAACTATGTAACACCTCTAAAGCCGTCATGGCACAAGGGGTTTGGGATAAATCTTCAACTATAGAGTAATTGGCTGCAGCCCTAGCATTAGGATTGTGCAAAGTTTTCTTAAAGACACCCTTATGTATCTTGGGCATAGTTTCGATAGGTTTTTCAATTGTTAGAGGGTTATAAGTTTCACCTATAGACTTACCCTTCTCTAGAGCTGCAATCTCATAGTTCATGTTCCTAGTCTGGAGTAATGTTTGCGATCAAACCATGTTGATATAATTTGGGTCAGGAGCATTTGGGGTGCCCCTGTTACATTTGAAGCTGAAGCTGAATTTTGTCCTTGGGGAAAAGGTTCCTTCAGGACAGCTGGTTGTTGGCCTTTAAGCAGCTTCTAAGCTTGGTCCATAAGGGGACATTGATGGGTTAGGTGATCTTCCTGGCATAACTTACATGGAAATTTCACATTCTTCTTCTCTTTTTTTCCCCCATCAGCATTGTTTGTGGATTTTGGCTTGTTTTGGTTTCCCTCACCTTTCTTCCCCTTTTTCTTTTTCCCACCGGGCTGCCGATTTCCCTTTTGGGAGGATTCCACAAAAACATTTGCATTCTAGGGTGAGGGGGCAGCCTTTGCTGCCTCCGTCATAGAGTGTTTGACGAAAAAATCATGGAGTTGTTTAGCCAAAGATTCCACAGTGGGAGATTTCAGTAAACCAACCACACCATTGGCATGGGGTCTAGGCTTAGGTTTTTTGACACTATTGGTTGGTCTCAGTCCATCAGGGATGATTTCATATAGAATCCCAGAATGAGAATATATCAAATTTAGCTGTTGGGCCCTGAGGATAGCCTCTTCCTCATTAGTTATTCCCGAAGTGGACACGTCCTTAGATATATATGGCAATAAGGACTTAAAGAACCATTCTAATAAAAACTCGGGAGGGATAGTGACCTTAATGAGCCTCGTTTTCCTTCTCCACTCTTGGCTTGATCCAAAATATGAGTGGCTTTGTCCTATCGAAGGGTGGATAATAAGTCTATCCCAGCATCATACTGGAAAGGAAGATGGAAATGGTTAAGGAACACATTGGCTATGTCCACAAAACTACCAAACACAACAAAGGGAAGTTCAATGTACCACTTTGTTGCGGCACTAGTAAGAGTTCTTTGGAACAATATCAATCGAACGGTGTCATCGTTCAGTGATTTCGAGGAGCACCACAAGTGAAAAGTGGTGATATGATCCCTAGATCTTCACCAAATTTTCCTTCAAATTTTGGGATATCCAAAGGTAGCTTGGTAGGAACAGGTGGCTAAGAGGCATCATGTTTCATAGGACCATTCATTAGCTTAGACAAATTTGGCGAATTCAAATTTTCCATGAAAGGAAGCTTGGGCCTAACCAGAGCATTAAAAGTACCAGCTTGGGAAGTAGGACTTTCCCCTGGGTTCCCAAATGTGAAGGCAGGGTTGCCCCCTGCTACTGGTTGCGAAGTAGTCAGCCCACTTTGGAAAGGATTCCACCCATAAGCCAATGGATTATGTGGTGCAGTGTATGAGGTTTGAACTACCCTAGTTGAAACTAGAGTTTGGAAAAGAGGAGCAGGTATCCCTTCGCTAAAAATTGAAAAAGGAGAGCTTGTGAAGGGAGCTAAAACTGACACTTAGAAACCTTGGCCATAAGGGTTAGTGTTTCTGAAATACACTCCTACATATGTAGGTGTGGGACCTACATATGGAGCATATGGTGGAATGTGCCCCCCATTCCAAGGGAAACCCTAGACAAATGAATAGGATCCCACTGGACCACTTTGGGCAGTGTGTGCAAAAGAAGTTGAAATAGAAGGTACACTAGGGATCCCAATGATCACCCCACCAGAAGTGCCTACTAAATTTGTTGAAGCCAGTGGTCTAACCACCTATCTAGCTAGAGTTAAAAGAGTAGTAGGTATGTTTTCTCTAGGGGCACTCACTAGGGGAGGTGGCACCCCTTCAGCCAGAGCGACTGAGGTGGAGGTAGAAGGACTTTCTCCTGCACTAGACATTAGTCTACCCACAGGAACACCAATCACAAGTGAATTGAAAGGACAAATCTAGATGATCACTAGATCATTTAGGTCAGTAAGAGGTGAATTAAAGTTTCTCACAAACTCGTCATCCTGCAAGTATTCTATCTCTACTATGGTTCTATCAACCTAGTTTGTCCTAAATTTTGGTTCACTCGGAACTTCACTAATTCCTACTGGTTTGAAAGAACCATATGTGTCTAATATCCACCTTTGAGGGGGCAATGGAGGCTCCACTATAGTGTGCGAAGGAAGGTTTTGCAACCTTCTTGACCTTCTAAAAGGTTGGTCCTCCACGATTGAAAATTTGACTCTTCACACCCTAAGGTCAACTAAACACAAACAAACCACAGAGCAATCACTACAAAATTTCCTAAAGTCTTCAACAATCACAAGGGGTATAAGATATGCTTTCCAGAAGAAAGTTGAGAGACAGTTACTTGGAATCCTTGAAGATGTTCTTAGGCATAAGCAGAGGAATCACCCACAGCCCTCCAACTTTCTACAAGGGTTACCTTCCAAGCTCGTCCAAGGTCAACTAGAAATAGCCTTTCGATGTACCTATGTATGAACCCTAGATGTCTAAAAGACTATAGGCTACCTCAATTATATTTATAGTCTCAAGCCTGGTTCGTACGCATGGGAAGGGTACAAATCCTGAAAATTTGTCTAGGATAGAATCCCCAAATGTGCAAAAACCTTGGTCTACGCTTTGACAAGGAATCGAAGGGTTATCTCCTCAGTCCAAGCCTCCATGCGGTCTCGTGCTTAACTCCCATTTGAGAGGAGCTTCCCAGATACAACCAACATAGGAAAGGGTTAACTTATAAATTGGCCAACTACGTCTAAATTTAAACACTTCTGTAGATTTTAAACTCCTTATACCACAAGTCTAGCCTAAGCTAGTTGGTGTATGACCCTATAAAATAAAACTTACTAATAAATTTTAAATTATATTGTTTATTTTAAGGGTTGTTCTTAGTCAGAAGGTAAATGGTGTGAAGGAATGTGATGTTATAGACTCGATAAGAAAAGTAAAATGATGTATAAAGCAACTTCCAAAGAAAAATACAACTACTTAAACCAAAATTCTTTTCTTTTTGTAAATGTAAGCTAATGATATTAAAACTAAGTGTCGAAAAACTAAGACTTTTAATAATTTTTGAAATTTTATTTGAAAATAATGAAAATAAAACTACTAAGTGCAACTATATGAAAAAGCATGAAATGTTTTTATTTCACTTTTTTCAAATTCTTTAAAACTACAATGCATCTAAATGCCAATTTTTGAGTAAGTTTGAATGATCACAACATATCAAAAGCAAAATGAAGTATAGAGGACCAACAATAACCAAACTTCAACCAAACAGGAAGGAAACTTGGTAAAAGACTTGACTTGTAAAACTAATGAATAAAATCCACTAGATTTACTAAAGAACAAGTGGCTAACTGGCACTACACAAAGCAGTACAGAGAATAAGGTATCAAAACCCCTGATCACTGACTCAGATGCATACCATTGAACTTATAGGCCAAGTAGGAGAGCCAAATTCAAGTCACTAGAAGATTCAAACAAAGCAAACTCAAAGGCTTAATATGAAAAGTATCGCATACAAGACTTTGCACTTACAAAATTATGCCAACAACAAAAGACCCCTAAGCAAACAAAAAATCAGCTAAGACAGGAACAAGCAAACCCTACCAAAATTTTCATGCTGCTACCAGATATATGTGACTTTCTTATAGAGAAACTCATGTACCATACGTGACTATCTTATAGAGCAACCCACATATACAAGTTGTTATACACGACTGTGTGTATAACAGCAACCCGTGTATATAATAACAAAAAAATTCAAAGAAAAAATATAAAAGGGTCTCTCGACATACTATACTACAAATCAAAGGTATCATAAAGGAACCACACTTAGAATCAGATCAAATACTGGTCAAGAACCTACAGGATAAAACCACAGCAGGTTGGGCTCCCCAGTGGAATTGCCCATTCTATTGTTCAGGATAAAGCACCCTTGTAACTGTTAGCGCCAGGATTGAGTCCGAAGGTTGAGTAAGGCCCGCTCCTGGGTAACAGCAAAACCGCTTTAGACTGCTCCTACGGCCTTGCGCAGTCAGAGAGGGATCTCTTGCTTGTCTTCAGGTTTACTCCACATAGAATATTCGATCAAGGGCGGTCAGGAGGTTGGACTCCTAAATGGAACAAAGTCTATTAATGTGAGATGCAAGTGGGATTATCGAGGCAAGGGACCATTGGAAATGGAGTCGAAAACCTGGGTAAGGAACATTTGCAGGAGGAAAAGAATGTTATGGGCTTGAAAATAGAAGCAAGATAGTCACCGATCTCGTAATTAGGAGATATTTAGTGGGTGGTTAGGAGATGAGAGAGAACAACCCATCACGCAGAGCACCAGCAAGATGAATTCCATGTAACTTTAGAAGAAAACTTGATAAATGTCTGAAACAATAGATGGAGCATAGCATGTATGAATTCCAAACTGTCATACACTCAGTTACAGACATGAAAGAAATCAACAAACTAGAATGAAAATAGGATGTACATTTCACATGAAGAAAATACATATTGAAAGAAGCAACAACACATGAATCTTTGTCTTAAGAAACAACTCTTCCTCTGTAATTATATTCATAACACGGGCATCAGATCTTATTTACAATGGAGAGACTCATCCCTTGAAGGTTTCCCAACCCACCAGATAACTCCTTTCTCCCCCTATCGGGAGTGCATTTATACTACTTCAGTGCTGAGATTATTCTCCAAAACAAACCTAAAATTTTTTTGCGGTTGCAATCATGCGTTAACAATCTAGAGAGTGGAGCTATTGCCATGATTTACAAATATGAATAAACGTTATGGAGCAAGTGGGTGCACTCAGCCTGGGTGACAGCTTGACATGCTCGGCTGCTATTATGGATTCTAAGAATGACGCCCTTTCGCTTGCTCCTAGGTGAGTCACCATTTACTAGGTGTTGGACCTTAAAAGGCCTAATGAATTAGCATAATTCCCCCTTTTCTGTTCGAAGTGTGTGTTTCCACTGTGTTCAAATGTGGATTTTTGCATGGGCACATACTGGCAGGGAAGTTAGCAACTTTCCCCTGCTCAACCTCATCCGCCACCTCCTTCTTCTCTGGGTAACATTGTTGGACATGGGGTCCGGAAGAAGGGAGGCATTGCTTCTGACCGAGGCAAGCCTTTTTGGTGGCTTGTCATTCTTGTACTCCTCACCCCTAGTGAGGCAGGCTCTCCCACAAGCAATAAGGTGCCGCATGATTCCACCAGCCCCATCATCCTTAGCAAGTGGAATTCACAAACCAGGATGTGCAGGTATTAGACCCCTGATGCTCCCATCCGAACAAATGATCCTACAGAGAGCATTCCAAGACTATCTCCTTCTATGGAGGATTTGGGGGTAGTGATGGTATCAGAGGTCCCTAAAAAAATGTCGATGGGAAGCGGGTGTCCAGGAAATGCATCGCTAGAGGTCCGGGTGTCTGAAGGCAGGTGTATCTATCAAAATTCTTCACGTCTGGGCCCCAATGACTGGTGTCATCCTTCGCAGGGAACACCAAGGTGATGGGTGAGTGTGGAAATTTGCTCACCAATCATTAGCACACCCAGGTGGACAAGCTTTTCGAACCAGATTGCCATCGTTGAACCCTTCTAACTTCTATGGACTCACGACGAAATGGAAACTTGGGCTCTGGAAATATGTTAACTCACCCTTGGCATTTCAAAGGCAATATATAAGGTTTCAAGACCGACCTTTGCAATGACTGGTTAGCATTCCTACACATTCTGTCATTAAGTGTTTTTGGTCTCAGCGTGTGTGAGGGTGTGAGCAGACTAATCCTTTACCTATTGGGGATCTAGTCATATTGCTCCACCGGCTATGGCACCTTACCATTTACTACGAGAAGTATTTTTGGGTGCCACCTTGTGCAGTTGACCCATGCTACAAATCTCATGAAGCGGACACTCCCATGCTTTCTTTGTTTTGTGATGTAGGAAACATAATGGTTTCCTCCTTCGTGTTGGACTTGCCCCATGTGAGTAGAGGATTCACCAGTTACTTTCCTTGCTTTCATAGGTTAACTCGCACTAAAGCTTCTTGTATTTATGCGGTATGAATTTGCCGCACACTACAAATGGCATCGGGGAATTGGCCACTCTACCGGGAGGTGGATTATGCATATGAACGCCCCTTCCCCTATCATCTCTGCACTGGATGCGACACCTGCATCGTGGAGGCCTCCTTAGCCCTCCAATTTGGGGGAACCTTTCACATCCACCATCCACGTTTCTTCACTTCTGCCGTCAATCTCTCCTTTCTTGATAACAACGGGCAACTTTGGATCATGACGCGTTCTTACCCATCAATCGAGATTGGCCTCTTCATGCAACCGTCGATCTGAGTGGGTCCTACCACCTCTTTGTGAACTGGGACCATGACGATGTCCATGCTAGTTCGGACTACGAAAATAACCTTGGTCGTAGATCCATTCCCTTCTTTGTCGTAACCATCGATATTCGCAGTTGGTACCACTTTTCGCGATTTGAAATCATGACTTTATCCGCACAAGTCTAGTTTGCAAAATCGGCTGAGACCATAGATCTGCTTCTGATCTCATCTCTACCGTCGAATGCTTTCGATCTTGAACTATATCACAATTTGGAAAAGCTCCTTCCATTAAGCATGTTTGCTTAGCGAAACTGTTTCGGGTCATTGATCGAGCTTTACCTTGATCTCGACATTTCATTGTTTTCCCATTTTAACGGATTCTACGAAAGGCAAACTTTGACCGTTCTCCCACATCTTGGGCCAAAACCACGATCTATCATTTCTCTTATTCCTTGTGATCTTGGATCACTGGGTTATGATGCTTGTCTCTATCGTCCATGTTGTTGCGAGCCTTCACCTCCGGAAGAGTCTATCACCATAGATTGATATCTCTTCATCATTTGAAGGTGCTAAAATGTGGACCATGCACCTCTGATAACCTGATGGGTGTTCACATAAAGTTCAAAGGAATGGAACCCTCCTTGAACTTTTGTCAGGCCCATAAATCGACTATTGCAAATGGAGTGTTAACAACTGGCTCCATGAGGGATGATATCCTCCCAGTGAGGTAGAAAAGAACCCCCGTAGACCAAGTTCCAAATCCATTGGGCTATCCCCAACCTTTCTTTGAAGTCTCCATTCTGCTCTGAGATACTGCTTCAGTGAATTCATGCCACTCTTGCAAACTACGCTCTTGACTGCAAACCTGTGCTTGCAACTGAAAATGAAAACAAGCTAAAATAGCAATGAAGGAAATGCTTGATGATTTCCAAGCTTATTTGTTCCTACCTACTCTACCTATTTTAGTGCATAAGTCTGATTAAGTGAAATCAGACTTCCAGTGAAGCCAATCAAGCAACTTGCCTAATAGTTTTGTTCTTTTTCTGTGCTTGATGGACAGAAATGAAATAGATAATGGGAGAGGGCAATGAAAAATAGACTATTCTTTAAAGAAGTAATGTGACCAATCATCATCCTCACCTAGCCCTTCCATGTACCCTACTATGGGTTCATAGAAAACACAGTAACCTCCAACATGTTATGTCTTTTACTCATGGTAAAGGCATTCGAAACTCCCTTATTCTAGTGATTTGTCAGGCTAATACTCGAAATATTGTAGAAGAGGGCCCACAGAATCTTTGTTCAATGAAACATCCCTCTTTTCGCTCAAAATTTCTGCAATGAGAGCTTCATGTGCCTTAGGAGGGAGGCCCTCCATTTCTCCAACGAAACTGAGTATGCATATTCCTCTGGTGTGAGGTGATACTCCTGAAGGCAGAACATCAAAAAATGTATTTATTTGAGGGATTCTGCATTCTTCTCCATGACTCGACACCTCATCACAAATTCCTAACATATTATTAGTTGGAGAGGGATTGCGTGGCTACTTCTTCTTATCATCTTCTTTTCCGTACAGGTTTCTGGACTACACCATTTCCCCTTATTTCTATTTTTTCTTAGAGGCTTTAATCATGTGTCGTATTAATTCAAAAGAGGCATAACACAAGGGTAGGCTATCACCTCCAGTGCCCTTATCACCCTTTTCTGCTTTAACCTTCCAACTTCGCATTGCATCTTGATTCTCTCCATCAGTAGGCCTTGGTTCAATAGCTAGCTCTTCAAGTATAGTCCATAGGTACTCTTCCTCATATTCATCGTACACAGGCACACCGAAATCCTTCTTAAAATCATCCTTTATATACCCGAGGCTACGTAGATCACAGTCTCCGGAGAACAAGCCTAAAAGATCATATGTTCCTATATTGGGCTAATAATCTTTCTATATACCAGGAGATAACTTTAGCGGGCCAGGGACTTTCCCATTCTTCTTGTAGGGCCCAACCAATTTTAATGTATATTTTATTTCACCACCGCTGTCCTGATATGACAAATTTTTGGACATCTTAAGGTTTTCCTCAACCTCCAAATAATCAGTAAACATATGCTGTAGAGTGGTTGATTTTCTTTCCAAAAGAAGAAAGGACAGCTCAGTAGGAAAGGTGGCTGCATAATAGATCTTAGCAGCATTCTGAAGAGGTTGAACTTCCTTAGGCATGTTATAATAAAAGCTTGTGAATCTTCTGTTAAAACTAGATATGGCCTCACCCTCATGTCTCTTCAGGGAATAAAATTATGAAAGTATTTGATCCAGTGGCCTTCTCCTACCCCAAAACTTATAGAAGGTGCAAGAAAACTCTTCCCAAGTATTGACGGACTTAGGCTGCAAGTGCTTGAACCATTCTTTGGCATATCCTTGCAAGGACTAGGTGAAAGCCCTCATGTAGACATCATCATGTTCTATCTCAAAAAGGTCAGAGAAATGTTCAAAGGCTTGTAAATGTTTCTCAGCAGTGAAGTCTTTGGATTCTCCATCAAATTTGGGGAGGTACTTGTAATGTTTTGTGGGAAAATCATGGAGGATGGGAGGCAGTTGTAGTGGTTTGTACCGGCTTGGAGAAATATGAGAGACTGGGTTAGGCACAATAGCTACGCTATCTTCTGAGGTTTCATGAAATTCACGGGGCTTACCTTTGACGTCATGAGCCCCTGGAGAAAATTCTAGGTCAAAACCAAATGTACAAGACGACGCAATGCTTTCGGTTCATAAAGAAGGATATACAGGAATATATTCATAGCTATGTTTAGAATGAGTTGAACCATAGAAGGTTGTTTTGATAAATCTAGGGAAGGATAAGAACAAACTTACAAGACAAGACAAAGCTTATTGGAAGAAACGTAGACTCAAGAATCTGAACCTTTCACCATGCATTTTCGGGCCTTACAAGGGGTCCATTTTTTTGGACAGAGCCTGCCCGTTCCTTTTGACCATTTGATTTCTGGTTCATACCACCAGCGGAGTCGCTGAAGTCTGAAACCTTCAAGAGTGGAGTCTCCAAGTGAAAATTGCTCAACCTTCTTGATGTCTGATCATTTTTCACCATCAATAACCAGATCTAAAACTATGTCGTTCTTCCCAGGGATGATCTTCAATTCATCCCCAGCAACGACGCCAGTTTTTTAGCGCCGAGATTGAACCCCAAGGTTGAGGAAGGCCCACTCCTAGGTAATATCAGAACCACTTTAGAATGCACCTCCAGCCTTGCGCAGACAGAGAGGGATCTCTCGCTTGTCTTCAGGTTTACTCCACGTAGGATATTTGATCAAGGGCGGTCAGGAGGCCAGACTCCTGTATGGGACAAAGTGTATTAATGTGACATGCAGGTGGGATTATCAGGGCAATGGACCATTGGAAATGGATTCAAAAACCCAAGTAAGGAACATTTACAGGAGGAAAATAATGGCATGGGCTTTCAAACAGAAGCAAGGTATCCATCAATCTCGCAATCAAGAGATATTTAGCAGGTGCTTAGGAGACGAGAGAGAACATCCCATCATGCGGAGCACTAGCAAGATGAATTCAACGTAACTTTAGAAGAAAACTTGATAAATGTCCGAAACAACAGGTGGAGCATAGCATGTATGAATTCCAAACTGTTATACACTCAATTACAAACATGAAAGAAATCAACAAACTAGAATGAAAACAGGATGTAGATTTCACATGAAGAAAATACATCTTGAAAGAAGCAACGACACGTGATTCTCTGTCTTAAGAAACAACTCTTCCTCTACAATTTTATTCATAACACGGGCATCAGATATTATTTACAATGGAGAACCTCAGCCCTTGAAGGTTTCCCAACCAACCAGCTAACTCTTTTCTCCCCCTATTGGGAGTGCATTTATACTACTTTGGTGCTGAGATTATTCTCCGAAACAAACCTAAAAACTATTTGCAGTCGCAATCATGCGTTAACAGTCTAGAGAGTGGAACTATTGCCACAATTTACAAATATGAATAAATCTTATGGAGCAAGGGGGTGCACTTGGCCTGGGTGACAAACTTGAGGTGCTCGGCCACTATTATGGATTCTGAGTATGACGCCCTTCTGCTTGCTCCTAGGTGAGTCACCATTTACTAGGTGTTGGACCTTAAAAGGCCTGATGAATTAGAATGAAGCCCCCTTTTCTATCTGAATTGTGTGTTTTCATTGTGTTCAAATGTGGCTTTCTGCATGGGAACACACTGGTAGGGAAGTTAGCAACTTTCCCCTGCTCAACCTCATCTGCCACCTCCTTCTTCTCTGGGTAACACTATTGGACATGGGGTCCAGAAGAAGCGTCGCATTGCTTTTGGTCGAGGAAAGCCTTTTCGATGGCTTGTCATTCTTGTACTCCTCACCCCCAGTGAGGTGGGCTCTCCCATAGGAAATAAGGTGCCACATGCTTCCACCAGCCCCATCACCCTTGGTAGGTGGAATTCACAAACCGGGTTGTGTAGGTATTAGACCCTTGATGCTCCCATCCAAACAAATGCTCCTACAGAGAGTAGTTTGGGTCTATATCCTTCTGTGGAGGATTTGGGGGCAGCGATGGTATCAGGGGTCCCTGAAAAAATGTCGATGGGAAGCAAGTGTCCAAGAAATGCATCATTGGAGTTTCGGGTGTCTGAAGGCAGTTGTATCTATCGAAATTCTTCACATCTGGGCCCCAATGACTGGTGTCATCCTTGGCATGGAACACCAAGGTGACGAGTGAGTGTGGAAATTTTCTCACCAATCATCAGTACACCCAGGAGGACAAGCTTTTTGAACCAGATTGCCATCGCTGAACCCTTCGAACTTCTATGGACTCACGACAAAATGAAAACTTCGGCTCTGGAAATATGTTAACTCACCCTCCGCATTTCAAAGGCAATATATACGGTTTCGAGACCAACCTTTGCAATGACTGGTCAGCATTCCTACACATTCTGTCATCGAGTGGTTTTGGTATCAGCATGTGTGAGGGTGTGAGCAGACTGATCCTTTACCTGCTGGGGATCTAGTCATGTTGCTCCATAAACTGCAGCACCTTACCATTTACTGTGGGAAGTATTTTCGGGCGCCACCTTGTATAGTTGACCCATGCTGCAAAGCTCATGAAGTGGACGCTCCCATGCTTCCTTGCTTTTGTGATGTAGGAACCGGATTGGTTTCCTCCTTCATGCTGGCCTTGCCCCGTGTGAGTAGCGGATTCTCCAGTTACTTTCCTTTCTTTCATAGGTTAACTCACACAGAAGCCGCCTGTCTTTATGTGGTATGAATTTGCCACATGCTAAAAATAGCGTCGGGGAATCAGCAAATCTGCCAGGAGGTGGATTACATGTATGAACGCCCCTTCCCCTGTCATCTCCACACTGGATGCAACACCTACAGCCTAGAGGCCTCCTCAGCCCTCCAATTTGGGGGAACCTTTCACATCCACCATCCACATTTCTTCACTTATGTCGTCAATCTCTCCTGTCTTAATAACAATGGGTAGCTTTGGATCGTGATGCCTTCTTACCCGTCGATCGGGATTGACCTCTTCGTGCAACTATCAATCCAAGTGGGTCCTACAACCTCTTTGCAAACTAGTACCATGATGTTGTCCATGCTAGTTTAGATTGAGAAAATAACCTCAGCCGTAGATCCATTTCCTTCTTTGTAGTAACCATCGATATTCGCGGTCGCTACCACTTTTCGTGATTTGAAATCATGACTTTATCTACACAAGTCTGGTTTGCAAAATCAGGTGAGACCGTATATCTACTTCTGATCTCATCTCTGCCATCGAATGCTTCTGATCTTTAACAGTTTCACCATTTGGAAAAACTCCTTCCATCGAGCATGTTTGCTTAGCGAAACTGTTTCGGGTCATTGATCGAGCTTTGCCTTGATCTCAACCTTTCATTGTTTGCCTATTTTAAAAGATTCTATGAAAGCCAAACTTTGATCATTCTCCTGCGTCTTGGGCCAAAACCACGATCTATCGTTGCTCTTCTTCCTTGTGATCCTGGATCACTAGGTTATGGCGCTTGTCTCTATCGTCCATGCTGCCACGACCCTTCACCTCCAGAAGAGTCTATCACTGTACATTGATCACTCTTCATCATCGTTCTAAAATTTGGACCATGTGCCTGTGATAACCTGAAGGGTGTTCACATAAAGTTCAAAGGAATGGAACCCTCCTTGAACTTCTGTTAGGCCCATAAATAGACTATTACAAACAAAGTGTTAATAGTAACCTAGGTTCTGGGGTTACCAACTTACTACTAACTTGCATACAATCAGCTTTTACAGGGAATGGAAAGAGAATAGGAAGAAAATCTTGACTTACCCGATTAGAGACGGTTGTTCCAAGCTTGATCTTTCTCTCGTTCCACTTCTCTCCAAAGCTTCTAGGGATGCATTTCTCCACCTGCAAAGAGCAAATCCTTCAAGTAATATCTCATGCATGTATATATTAGAGTTTAAATGAAAATCATATATATAACATAATCAAAAATATTCATTAATCCAATATGCATGAAATAAGCTCAATACAAGATTGGAAGAAGAATTCTCTTTATTAACAAGCGGTGAATAAGATAAGAGTACAACCCAGCTTCTGACATAAGGACTCCTCTGCAACCAAAGGACTCTGAGTTCTGCTGCTCCAAGGCTCTGAAGATATACCACCAGCATAACCTTTCTCTCCAAAATTGATTCCTTAGCCCCCACCCCAAGGCCTCTATTTATACTTTGGGAAATAGAGTGGTTTCGAAGGTTGGGATGGTTGATATGGCTAGGATAGTTATGGATTAGGCCCCAACTAATCTCATCTAATCTCAATTTATATTTTTTAATGTCAAATTAAGGTATACGTGGGTATTAATATAGGCAACATGCATATGACACGTGAGTTTCTCAAAGGGAACTCGCGTATGCAAGTATACGCGGCTTGCAATGCAAATACTCATGTATGATATGCGAGTTGCAATGCATATAGTCGCGTATGCAACCCAAAACTCATAATAAAAATATATAAGGCTGGTTTGAGGATAATGCATCAAAGTTCATGCCCATCTATAGTTTTTTGGCCACTTCAATCCAAATTGTCCTTTTGTGTACCAACATGAGGAATGTTGGTACTTGGACAGAGAAGTGCCATTTTCGATGATAACAATAATATGTACTAATTTAGGATTAAGTGCAGTTTTTAGAGCAATAATCCACCTTAGTAATATGATCATACACCTAGTTCAAATTTCTTTAGCTTGCATGTTATGCCATAAGGTCCAAACTTAGGCTATGATTGATCATTTACTAGAGTTGATGCCCTCCACTTTGATCATACGAATAGTTGAGGTGCTCTGGTTTGACCATTCTAAAAACCCAGTTTCCATCATTAATGACAGTCCACTCCCCATCCCTTAAATCAGGGAATGTGTTTGACTATGGGTGCTAGTGCATGCATGTGGTCATTGTTTGGTCTTCTTAGGCATTTATTTCCTCCTAGAAAAAATCCCACTCACCCATGTGCTCACCCACACCTTGTATACCCTCATTTATGACTCATCATCCTCAACACATGTTCACATGGGCATTCGTCATTGTTTGTTATGGTTTTGGAGCTCATTGGTCCACCTAGGGGGGTTTTGAGGTAAAATCCTAGCCTGACACTTGTATGCATCCAGATGGAATCCAAAGGCTAAAAAAAATTCCCTATTGTATTATAAGTATGTACCATACATATCTACAAGTTTTACGCTAGTATAAATATCAGTTATTGGCACCATCTATTTGTGTTATTTTTCTCTCTTTTACTATTTTTCTACATATTTTGTGAATAACTTAGATTGTGAAGATTCCCTTAGCTCCTATATCTTTTTTTGAATCATATCTTCACACTATCTGAGTGATAAGGTATCCTTGAATATTATCTATACCTCTCATAACCTATTTTATGACTCTCTTCAGCGGATCTTTGGATGGCCTTCAATGATTTTAGATCGTGTATATCTGGTCCTGGATATGAATTATCCTTTCATTATCCTATCTACACTTCCTCATTGAATCCTCCAAGATCAAGGGTTCACTCCTCCTCTTATGTATAATTTACCTTCTTCCCTCAACAGACTCATCTTTAGGACTATATGGTCTCTTTCCTTCCTCCAAATCCTTCTCCAATATCTGACTTCCTGCTGCTGAACTTGTTCTTGTTGAATCTTTAGTTTTCATAGATTTGATTAAAATATCAGTTTAGTGGTCACAATTCTTGCTTAATCATTCACTGGGAATTTCAATGTGTTCATTAACAACATTCTATTAGTAAACTACACATTGATATAAGTTCATTATCATTAAAACTAGTTTTCTTCTAGTTTATAAAGTTGTAACTAGCCAACTTCTCTAAGTTACAATTTTCCTAACTATACAAGGTAGATAGAAATACTTCCAAGATTTATCCCTACTTGATGAAAATCAAGTACTTATCCATCCCAATATAATAGTTTAATTAACTAACTCAAATGTGAAACTATATTAAGGTGCATGCATCCAATATATCTAATCCAAATCCATGTTTACAGAGTGATTTGTAACTTCGCAGAAGGCCCAACAGCAGCAATGTTGAAACCTTTAGCTCTGTTTTCACTTTGCAGTGTCCCTGACCCTTAAAAAAGGCCAAAGGTGCTAAAATTAAGGATAATTTAATTTTAATCACAACGGATACAAATAAGTTACAGTTAGGTTGACTAACCATTCACTCAAATAATTAAAACTTTTAACTCTAGAGATTGAATTATAACTAAAGTTGTGAAACTTAATTATATATTTAATTACCAATGGTTAAAATTGTAACCAATATAATTAAGGAATATTATTATCATCCTTAGTGATAATAAGGTCCACAAACCCATTCATGCATTAAAAATTGTATTAACGTCGAAACCACAATTGTTAGAAGAAGAAAAAAAGAGTGTTGTTGTTATACATTTTTTTTGCAAACTAAGTTAATTTTTTGTGTTGTTACGCATGTGCTATTGGTGATGCTGAAAAGTAATAAAATAATACATCAAGACACATATGTATGATTTCACCTACAGCCACACCATAACCATAGCAAAATAAAAGGCACCAACTGCAGTCGCAACCCACAAAATCACCTCCTGATGGTTGTCCCCTACAACCAATTTTAACTAATATATTTTAGATTGTATGGTTGCCTCCATACATCCATAAACCAATATTACATTCAGATTACATTATTCAAACTTATATCTAAAAACATGAGCATATCCATGAATAGAACATTTGCAATCTAACAATTGGTGTGCTCAACTTGGCACCAAGAAAACTGTTGGATAAGAACAGACATATCTTGGTCATCAAGAAAGATTTTTCGACGAAATGAAAGGATATCCTAACTGGGAAAATTGTTCCAAACACAATGGAATACATCCCACAACACATAAATGAGCATATATTGGTGAACCATAGAATATGGTTTCTCCCCTCCCAATTTCGTAGAGCCATGAATACAATTTTTTAAGAAGAGAAAGAAGTTTAGAATGAATAGCATCATGGGTTTAAATCCTATGGAGTCCATTATTCATGTAACCATATTATGACATAAAATAATCAAGAATATAGATAAATCAACTCATCCTTCCTTACACATAATCATCATAATAATATGTTAAAACCTAAATAAAATCATATGATAAACACTTATCTCAAGATATGGGAAACCAACTTCAACGGGACAACTTTCCTCCCTGCAGTAGAAAAATTCAAGCCTTATTCAATTGCAAATGTAACCCATTATCTAATACCATGGATCCATGGGTATAGGCTCACTTATTCAATCAACTCTTGGAAATACCTCTTCCATGAACCACAGTGCTTCCCACTACTACTTTCTTGTTCTTCTCTAATGTCTATGAGACATGACCTAGCTCGCCATTCCCATTTCATGGCTTCTTGTGTGAGAACTTGGACTAGTAGTGATAGAATGGAAGAAAATGGAAACAACTAGACTAACTAAAAGTCTCGATATACTCCCAATACGACAAAAATTCTGAACATGGTTATATAGCACAAGTCACATGGTCCAAAGCTCAAGATTAGCTTCAACAAGGAGAGGGCATATGAATTTATAGTACAAAGATGAAAAATCAAAACCAAGGGGATTAACTTGAATTAAATAGAGGTGAGTTTTAAGCTTCATCATGGAGACTTAAATTTAATTAGTGGAGTGGTGGCTTAGTTAGAATATTACCTTTCTTGAATTAGCACCATGACGAAGAGATATCATAAACCAAGGAGTGGAGCCATGTATAGCCCGTGGAGGAAAATTAATGCATAAGGGGGGTTAGAAAACATCGAGGGAAAAATTGGTGAGAGAAAGAATCCAATAAGGTCATAAATATCATGGAAGCACAAAAAATAGGATCATTGATGCATAGTGTAAGAGTGGAAGCTAGAAAACAGCTTACAACCTCTACAAAATAGGAAAAGGGTTCATAAATGACCAAAAACACATAAGTTTTAGGGTATCTCTTCCCAGTGATGGATACCTATGAAATAGGGGCCCACTAAGGTGTGAAAAATATGTAATATTAACTCCACGGTCCATAAATATCAAGAATAGGGTCTGTTGTACAAGGTTTGGGTGACAAGCATTATAAATGTCACCAAGGTGTAAATATGAACTAGGATGGAAAAAATTAAACCAACAACAAGTTATAAGGTGCTAGGGGTGTCCCCATTCCCCCTAAATTTGTTAAATCCATGGTACCCCATAGTATTTTATTTTCCTTTGCTGATCCAGTTGTTTATTTAATCAATATTAACAATTCAAAGATAGCAATGATTGTTGATGTATTTGTAACTTCGGAATGTATTCACTTGTATATCTTATGTATTGTACCCCGATGTTTATTCCATGAAGTATTTGTAATGTAATTGATTCATGTCATTCCTTGATGTTCCAATCAAGAGATTCAATAATGTAAACAAGTCATGTAAATTCATTGAGTTTAACCCTCCATTGTAAGTCAGGGAAATAGTCCCCACAATTGAGTCAAGGTTAACCCTCCTTGTTGATCAGAGGGAAAAGTCCCCACAATTGTGGGGCACTAGGGTTATTAGAATCTCCTAGAGATGTCAGCCCTAGTAAGTAACTGTTAAGTGGGGCCTAATTTTTGAAGTGGACATTAAGTGAACGAAAGAATATAAATAGAGAGTGAGCCTCTCTATTTATCACACACACACTCCCTCACTGGGGCGCATGAGTGAGAGAGGAAAAGCTCTCTCAAGTGAGAGAGAAAGAACAAGCTGTTGGAGATGAAGGTCTTGGATATGATGCATTATATTCTAGGCATGGAGGTGTGACAGAATGAGGATGGAATCTCCCTTGGGAAAATGGAAGTATACAGTAGATATCCTGAAGAGATTCAGGATGACGGACTGCAAGGCCATGACCACACCTATGGCATCGAACCTGAAGCTATTGAGTGTTGCTTCATCAGAGACAGTTGATGCCACGATGTATTGTCAAATGATTTGTTCCTCAGTGTACCCAATGAATTCAAGACTATATATTTTCTTTGTTGTGAACACATTGAGTTGCAAAGCATGCATTCAGGTACCTGAAGGGTACAGTTAAGTATGGGCTCAAGTATGATATGAATCAAAATATTAACCTAGAGGGTTATGTGGATTCATATTAGGCAGGCAGTTCCATTGATAGGAAGAACACTTTGATGTGCTACTTCAGTATGAGATCAGTTGTGATCTCTTGGTTTGGAAGGATGGAATCCTACATGGCATTGATTACAGCCGAGGCAAAATATGTTGCCACTTGCTATTTGGGAGGTAGTATGTTTCTTTTGAAAACTACTATTTGATTTGATCTGACTTGCATTTTTATATGATGTAGAGAAGAGCAGTGAAGCTCCAGTATGTGATCCAAATCGAGATCTCTCGAAAGAGGGAGTTCTAGCATAGTTGGTGAGACAGGTTGTCTTAAAATCCTGGCAAAGCTTGTAGGTGATTCAAACGTAAATGATCCTGTAGTTTTTCCTTAGATGTAACCGGTCCTAGTGAAGCTCGCAGGTTATCCTTGGACGTAAGCCGCCCTGATATGATTATATGCTAGAAATGGCCAGAGTGAAGTTCAAGTACTTCAGGTAGAAGCTTGGTGTTCTCTAGATTGAGATTCCTTCCAAGAGGAAGTGATGAGTCCGTGATCCATTCTGACATGGTGGTAGGCGGGGCCTCCCATGGTTAGATATAAGTGCATAGCCCTTTTGACATGGTGATAGGATTGGTTCCTTCCATGGTCAGATGTAAGTGTAGAGCCATTCTGATATGACTATGGGATTGACTCCCACATGATCAAATGTAAGTGCAGATCCATTCAGATATGACTATGGGATTGGCTCCCACATGATCAGATATAAGTGCAGAGCCTTTCTCTGGATGGTAGATGGTGTGTCTTACCATGCCAATAGATATAAGTGCTGAAGTCCATTCTCTAGGAGAATGGAGGCACCTAGTCAGTTACCAATAATACTCATCTTATTGCTGAGAGGCCATTCTCTGGGAGAATCAAGGCACCTGGTCAGTTACCAGGAATACTCAGCTTAGTGCTAAAAGACCATTCTCTGGGAGAATGGAGGCACCTGGTCAATTACCAAGAATACTCAGCTTAGTGCTGAGAGGCCATTCTTTGGGAGAATGGAGGCACCTAGTCAATTACCAGGAATACTCAGCTTAGTGCTGAGAGGTCACTCTCTGGGAGAATGGAGGCACCTGGTCAGTTACCAGGAATACTCAGCTTAGTGCTGAGAGGCCATTCTCTGGGAGAATGGAGGCACCTAGTTAGTTACCAGGAATACTCAGCTTAGTGTTGAGAGGCCATTCTCTGGGAGAATGGAGGCACCTGGTCAGTTACCAGGAATACTCAGCCTAGATCTGAGATCCCTTCCATGGATGGTAGTAGTTGTGTCCTACCATGCCACTAGTTGTAAGTGTAGATCCCTTCCATGGATCGTAGTAGTTGTGTCCTACCATGCCACTGGTTGTAACTGTTGGGCCCTTCCACAGATCATAGTAGATGTGTCCTATCATGCTAATGATTGTAAGTGTTGAGCCCTTCCATAGATGATAGTAGGCATGTCCTATCATGCTTATGGTTGTAAGTGTTGGGAATTTTCAAAGATGATAGCAGGTGTGTCCTATCATGTTGGTGAATGCAAGTGTTGGGCCTTTTTGACATGGTTCTTGGATGTGTTCCTCCCATGGTCAGATGTGAGTGTTAGGCGTGCCTTTCTGACATGGTGGTGGATGTGTTTCTCCCATGGTAAAATGTAAGTGTTGGGTGGGCCTTTCTGACATGTGGTTAGATATAAGTGCTGAAGAAGATAAAGACCTACATGGAGGTTAGGCCTACAACCAGCATGAAAAAGGGTTGGCTCTGTAGAACTTCCTACGACAAGATGAATTGAGAGATAGCATGATTTGACAGTGATGATACAGCAGCAATGATACAGACTTGATGATGATCTAGTTATGCTCTAGATCAAGTGATGATTCAGACTTGATGATGATCCAGTGATGCTCCAGATCAAGTGATGATTCAGACTTGATGATGATCCAGTGATGCTCCAAATCAAGTGATGATCCAGACTTGATGGTGATACAGTGATGCTCCAGATCAAGTGATGATCTAGACTTAATGAATATGACTTGAATATGAAGATGAATTGATGATGATCCATAAAAGAAGACTTCTGCTAATAAATTGTGTCGAGAGAATACCTTCCTAGTTAAGAGGGAGTGTTGATGTATTTGTAACTTCAGAATGTATTCACTTGTATATCTTATGTATTGTGCCCCGATGTTTATTCCAAGAAGTATATGTAATGTAATTGATTCATGTCATGCCCCAATGTTCCGATCGAGAGATTCAATAATGTAAATAAGTCATGTAAAGTCATTGAGGTTAACCCTCCATTGTAATTCGGGGCAATAGTACCCACAATTGAGTCAAGATTAACCCTCCTTGTTGATCGGAGGGCAAAATCCCCACAATTGTGGGGCACTAGGGTTATTAGACTCTCCTAGAGATGTCAGCCCTAGTAAGTAATTGTTAAGTGGGGCCGACTTGTTGAAGTGGACATTAAGTGAACGAAAGAACATAAATAGAGAGTGAGCCTCTCTATTTATCACACACACACTCACTCACTGGGGTGCATGAGTGAGAGAGGAGAATCTCTATTAAGTGAGAGAGAAAGAACAAGTTGTTGGAGATCATATTTATGTTTTTAGGTTTTACTGCTACCATTTGTGCTCATTCTATCTCTGAGGAAGTTGTGGGGTTTTCTTCTTTATGGTTTCCCCGAGGAAAATTATTTGTGTCTCTTGTATCTTATGTTTATTGTTGTGCATGTTATTCTCTTAGATAAGATCCTAAGATCATATTGCTTAAATGATAAAAATATAACATGGTATTAGAGCTAACCTGAGAAGAAGACACTGTACAAATATAGAATCTAGGTCTTCTTACTATTTGGGTCTCTCTCCACAATCCATCAGCAAAATAAGGCTAGGCTAACTCTCCATTGAAGGGTGCATCTTTCTTTCGAAGCAGAATTTGATTCCGGGCATTTTTAGTTTTTGCTGCAGAAAATTAGGGCTTTTTACAGAAGAGGAATTTTTTAGTGAGCCCGACATGGGCTTTCTCTCCTAATCAAAATCAAATTTTAGAGACCTATGTTGATATTTTTGGTTGGGTGAAACTCCAAGAAAGTCAAACCCTAACTTGACCCCGGGCCGAAAAAAACCCTAAATACTAAAACTGATACGTTTTGGTACATTTGCTATATCGTGGGATTTAAGACATCTCAAGGGCCAAAACTTTCACAGGTGGAAGATAAATTCCCGATGTACATAGTGTCCACGTTTCAGCCTTAGATTAGCTATATTATAGGAGATATGAGTCCTCCAAGTTAGGGTTCCAGCCTCTTCCAGGATTCATCCCTAAACAGGACACCTAGGGAGAATTGTTATATCTCAAGATACAAAGGTCCAAATGAAATTTATCAAGATTTTCCAGAAAGGAAATGGAATTTAATTTATTTGGTACAAGTTTCAGACCCTGAAGATGAAACAGTGACACGTGGACGTCCATACAACTTGGCTATGTTGAACCATCCTGAAACATGTCACCTTGGGAAAACACTCATAAGTACCAATTTATGAAACCAATTCTGATGAAACCTATGGTGTTCAAACAAGGATAGATGATTTTACCTTAGTACGAAATTTCAGACACAGAATATTAGTAATTTCATAGATATCATAGAAACAGTATCAGTAATTTCTGCAAAATAAATTGGGAAACTAGGGCTTCTTGTTCCAGGAGCTTCCCTCCACTGTTTTTATAAAAGGAGTATATTGGACAGCTTGCCTTTAAGAGGTCTATATTTCTATACAATCAAGTCTAAAATATTCCATTTTTTTTAAATTAGGGTTTCTCTGACAAACCCTAGATCAACCAGCTCCAGAACTAGGACGAACACCTCAAATTGGTAAGATCTAATCTTTTGCTATTTATAGTTGAGGTTCTCATTTCAAGATGACTAATTAGACCAGCTTGATGACAAGCTTGGTGAGGATGAAAACTTCCAAGCATGGAATTATAGTATTTCACTAGTTCTTTAAGGAAATGAATTAGACACCTACATAAGTAGAGAGGTTCCAGTTCCAGAGGGAGATGAGGCTAAAACCTTACACAAGAAGAACTTGGTCAAGGCCAAGAAGATCATTGATGATTCAATCAAGTATCACCTTATACCATAAGTTTATTCCCTAAAGGCATTGAAAGAGATGTTTCATTCCTTGACCAAGCTATTTGAAGGAAATAACATAAATCAGAAGATGAATTTGAGAAAATAGTTGAAGAATGTGAAGATCCAGAATGAAGAGACCATACAGACATACCTTACAAGGGTCTCTCATATCAAAGAACAACTTGAAGCAGTAGAAGAAGAAGTGGAGAATGAAAAAGTTGTGATAACCACCTTGAATGGCCTCCCAAGATCATGGGATTCATTCATTTGAGTGTGTGCCAAAAGGAAGTGATTACCTTCAGTAGAATCTGGGAAGAGCAAACACAAGAAGAAGCTCAACTCATAATAAGAGAAAAGAAGATGGGAGAAAATTAATATCAATCTCTCACCATCCAAAGAAGATACCTCAAGCGATGAGGAATATGAAGAACTCAATTCTTGAAGATCCTCTTATCCATCTTGAGCATTTCTATAAGAAATTATGTTGTTATGAATGAAGAAGATAATGAAGTTGAAAGAAGGAGTCTACCCACAAAAAAAATAAAGATAAGTATTCAATTGTCATTTCATGATATTGTTTTGTTATGCACTTGTTTATATTCAGTTTATGCATGATAGAATGTTTGCATTAATGACAGTATACTACTAATATGCATGTGATGGGTAAGTAGCCCATGGTGCTATACAAATCTCCATTGCTACTTATATAGAATGAAACCTCTTTGCTGACATATTGGATTAGTGCACAATATCAATGTTGTCCTAGTAGAGATGGAAGGCATCTAGAAAGTTTCCGTGAGATATCGATGAATGTTGTATTGGCTAAAATAGTTTCATAATTATATATGGATGCAAAAGAATTTTTCATTATGAATATACCTTATGAAATGTTTCTAACCATACAACTAATGCATTTGACTTGTAGGAAAAATCGTGTAAAATCACCTACAAGCAAAGAAGGACGAGACTTGTTCTGAAGAACAAGTGACGACAGTTCAAGAAAGAATCCAAGATGAAGAATAATATGACGATACTTTCAAAGAAAGAAAGAGGCCTCAAAGACACTCCAGTTATGTGACACTATTGAGTGACATCATTGATGCAGATCCTTCCAGCTATGAAGAAGTAGCCAAGAAGAAAGGGAAGGTGGAATACCAGTGATGCTCCTATTATATGTCGATGACTTGTTCTTGACAGAAAAGAGGAACTCATTAAAGTTACAATAAGGAGACTTGTTGCCGATTTTGAGATGAAGGTCTTGGATATGATACATTACCTTCTAGGCATGGAGGTGTGACAGAATGAGGATGGAATCTCCCTTAGAAAATGCAAGTATACAATAGAGATCCTAAAGAGATTCAGGATGATGGACTGCAAGGCCATGACCACACCTATGGCATTTAACCTAAAGCTATTGAGTGTTACTTCATCAGAGACGGTTGATGCCACGATGCATCGTCAGATGATTTGTTCCTTGATGTACCTGAAGAATACGAGACCATATATTTGCTTTGTTGTGAACACATTGAGACATGTTCACCTAATGGTTGCAAAGCATGCAATCAGGTACCTAAAGGGTACAGTTGAGTATGGGCTCAAGTATTATACGAATCAGAAGATTAAGTTGGAGGATTATATGGATTCATATTGGGAAGGCAGTGCCATTGATAAAAAGAGCACTTTGAGGTGCTACTTCAGTATGAGATGAGGTGTGATATATTGGTTTGGAAGGATGGAGTCTTACATGGCATTGAGTGCAGCCGAGGCAAAAGATGTAGCCACTTTTTATTTGGGAGATAGCATGTTTCTTTTGAAAACTACTATTTGATTTGATCTGACTTCCATTTTTGTATGATGCAGAGAGGAACAGTGAAGCTCCAGTTTGTGATCCAGATTGAGATCTCTCGAAAGAGGGATTTCTAGCATAGCTGGTGAGACAGGTTGTCTGAGCATAAAATCCTGGAAAAGCTTGTAGGTGGTTCATATGTAATCCTGTAGGTTGTCCTCGGATGTAATCAGTCCTGGCGAAGCTCGCAGGTTATCCTTGGATGTAATCAGCCCTAATGTGATTATATGCTAGAAATGGCCAGAGTGAAGTTCGAGTACTTTAGGGAGAAGCTTGGTGTTCTCTAGATTGAGATTCCTTCCAAGAGGAAGTGATGAGTCTGTGATCCATTCTGACATGGTTGTAGGCAGGGCCTCCCATGGTCAGATATAAGTGCAGAGCCCTTCTGACATGGTGATAGGATTGGTTCCTTCCATGGTCATATGTAAGTGCAGAGCCATTCTGATATGACTATGGGATTGACTCCCACATGATCAGATGTAAGTGCAGAGCCATTCTGATATGACTGTGGGATTGGCTCCCACATGATCATATATAAGTGCAGAGCCTTTATCTAGATGGTAGATGGTGTGTCCTACCATGCCAGTAGATATAAGTGCTAAAGGAAATTCTCTAGGAGAATGGAGGCAGCTAGTCAATTACCAAGAATACTCAACTTAGTACTGAGAGGCCATTATCTGGGAGAATGGAGGCACCCGGTGAATTACCAGGAATACTCAGCTTAGTGATAAGAGGCCATTCTCTGGGAGAATGGAGGCACCTGGTCAGTTACCAACAATACTCATCTTAGTACTGAGAGGCCATTCTCTAGGAGAATGGAGGCACCTAGTCAATTACCAAGAGTACTCATATTAGTGCTAAGAGGCCATTCTCTGGGAGAATGGAGGTACCTGGTCAATTACCAAGAATACTCATCTTAGTGTTGAGAGGCCATTCTATGGGAGAATGGAGGCACCTGGTCAATTACCAGGAATACTTAGCCTAAAGCTGAGAGCCATTCCATGGATGGTAGTATTTGTGTCCTACCATGCCACTGGTTGTAAGTGTAGATCCCTTCCATGGATGGTAGTATTTTTGTCCTACCATGCCACTGGTTGTAAGTGTTGGGCCCTTACATAGATGATAGTAGGTGTGTCCTATCATGCTGATGATTGTAAGTGCTAATCCCTTCCACAAATGATATTAGATGTGTCTTATCATGTTGATGGTTGTAAGTGCTAGGAATTTTCACATATGATAGTAGGTGTGTCCTATCATTCTGGTGAATGTAAGTGCTAGGCCTTTTGGACATGGTTCTTGGATGTGCTCCTCCCATTGTCAAATGTGAGTATTGGGCATGCCTTTCTAACATGGTATTGGGTGTGTTCCTCCAATGGTCAGATGTAAGTGTTGGGTGTACTTTTCTAACATGTGGTCATATAAGTGCTGAAGAAGATAAAGACCTACATGGAGGCTAGGCCTACAACTAGCATGAAAAAGGGTTGGCTCTGTAAAACTTCCTACGATGAGAATAATTAAGAGATAGCACCATTTTACAGTGATGATACAACAGCAATGATCCAGACTTGATGATGATCCAGTGATGTTCCAAATCAAGTGATGATTCAGACTTGATGATGATCCAGTGATGCTCCATATCAAGTGATGATTCATACTTGATGATGATCTAGTGATGCTCCAGATTAAGTGATGATCCAAACTTGATGATGATCTAGTGATGCTCCATATCAAGTGATGATCTAGACTTAATGAAGATGACTTGAAGATGAAGATGAGTTTATGGTGATCCATAGAATAAGGCTTCTTATGATAAGAGGGAATGTTGATGTATTTGTAACTTCAGAATGTATTCACTTGTATATCTTATGTATTGTACTCCTATGTTTATTCCAGGAACTATGTATAATGTAATTTAGTCATGTCATGCCCGATGTTCCGATCAAGAGATTCAATAATGTAAATAATTCATGTAAAGTCATTGAGGTTAACCCTCCATTTTAATTCGGGGCAATAGTCCCCACAATTGAGTCAAGGTTAACCCTCCTTGTTGATCGGAGGGAAAATTCCCCACAATTGTGGGGCACTAGGGTTATTAGACTCTCCTAGAGATGTCCATGAGATGTCAGCCCTACTAAGTAATTGTTAAATGGGGCCAACTTGTTGAAGTGGGCATTAAGTGAACGAAAGAATATAAATAGAGAGTGAGCCTCTCTATTTATCACACACAGACTCACTCACTAGGGCACATGAGTGAGAGAGGAGAATCTCTCTCAAGTGAGAGAGAAAGAACAAGCTGTTGGAGATCATCTTTATGTTTTCAGGTTTTACTGCTACCATTGGTGCTCATTCTATCTCTAAGGAAGTTGCAGTGTTTTCTCCTTTATGGTTTCCCTGAGGAAAATTCTTTGTGTCTCTTATCTCTTGTGTTTATTGATGTGCATGTTATTCTCTCAAATAAGATCCTAAGATCATATTGCTTAAATGATAAGAATATAACAATGATGTCATTAATAATATCAATATTAATAATAGTGCCAAATCCAAAATTCACATTATCAAACAATGATCATAAGTCTCTGATCACATTAATCATGCAAAGGAACATAATTCCATAGCCATATAAAATATCATAAGTCCATAATGCAAAAGAACATAAGTCTAGGGCTTAACAATTGGGGTATTAAAATAATCACACCAACTATATCACTTGCTTGGGATTATCCCCCTCTCCCGAAAGACACGTTACTTCCAATGTGGACTTCTTCACGGGAGTATCCCCTTCTCCCAAAGAACCACTTACCACAATTAAAATCTCTTGTACAAGATTGTCCCCCTCTCCTGCAAGACGAGCATAACAACTAGATCACTTCTTTAGGACTATCCCCCTCTCTTAAAAGACAATATATCTCCAATGTATTCTCCTTCATAATATTATCCCCCTCTCCCAGAGAACCACTTACCACAGTTAAAACTCTCTTGCACAATATTATCCTCCTCTCTTGCAAGAGTAGAAAAATAACTAGATTAGTTGCTTAGGATTATTCCCCTCTCTTACAAGGCATAGAACATCAAATAAGAAGAATAATTCCTCAGGATTATCCCCATATCCTTCGAGGCATGCACAAAAATGGAGTCTCTGCACAATATTTTCCCCCTCTCATACCAGACAAAGTTAGGGTGAAACTGATATCTTCGCTCTATCACAACACATGTTGACCTTCTGGGTGAAAAATAACCATTTCAATCCCTATTATGGAATTTTAATTCAATCAAGAGTGGCTCTCCAATAATCACTAAATTCTCCTTACAGGATCTTCCTTCACCTGAAAGACAAATGGGTGTAAATTGTTTGCAAAATCCTATGTAAAATTCTTCTTTGGAATTCGTATTCCAGTCACAGAGACCCTCTGCATTGACCAACCAACTCAACAATTAAATAAGTGATGAATTCTTGAGAAATTTGAATCCCTTTATGCCAATTCGAACAGCCTCCAAGAGATTGACTACACACCACTAAGAAACATTTCTCAATCAGTGAGTGCTCCTCAAAACCACTAACTAACCCATTCAAGTTCTCAACAAAATAACTTGAATCCACTAATACTGACTCTAAACCACTAATAAACACACTCCCAGTCACTGTTTAACTTTAATTTTTCAATATTAACTCAAACTCACGATAATAGAATTTAATTCACCCATAAATTACTGCCCATGCTTGAAGGTAACTCAAATTTCACCCACTGACTCAAATTTTCCCAAAGTCACTCCCATGCATTTAGGATCATTTGAATTGACCCAAAAATAATCAAATTAACTGAGGATGACTCGAATTCATCTTATTACTGAAGACTACTAACCTTAGACACTAATTAACTGATGAAAACTCTAATTAACCAAATTGACTCTAACTGATTGTCAACTACCCTAGTTTAATATTGTAAGCAAGGTGCATGGTGCATGGTTGCATGGTTTCATGTTCATGGTTCCATGGTTGCATGGGTGAATGCAAAGTTTTAATTAAACAAATTAGTACCAATAGGTTCCAATAACATTTAAATTAGGAAGACTAGAGTATTGTTATGGGGAGCCATCACTCCTAACCTCAACCCCTTTACATGTGGAATCCCAATACCCCATAGCAACATTGTCCAAGTTGTTCCATTATTTTAGTTATAGGTAATAATAATAAGAATAATAATTTCCAAATTCCATATTCTAGGAACCTAGTGCCACATAATAACAAATAACAAAAATCACATATGTCTAGGGCGTACCTTTAGGATATTATAGTTCATATCCTCACATGTAGATCAAATTCACACATAGATATCTAATGTTGATTTGACCATACTCTAAGAATTCTTGGACACTTCTTAGAGCCAATGTCAAATAAAACATTAGATTAGACTTTGTATAATACACAAATATCCCCTATAACATAAATAAGTCAACTCACTCTAATTAGAATAGATCACTCAATCCCAATCATTCCCACATAGAGTATGCAATGTGACTACCAGTCTTCCTTAACTCATAATCAATCCACATTACTAGACAAAGGTTAAGAAATTGAGCCTCAATACACATAGTCAATACACATGACTAATAAGGGATACGAAGGGGCCATTATCTACCAACCATTGGTAAATATTAAACATGACCAATCAGAGAGAATGGTCTATAGAATTTTTTCCCGATGTGGAAACCATGGAGAAACATAAACATTAAACAACCCTTAGAAGTTCCTATTGTTTCTCCTTATGGCCAACAATCAAGATTACAGAGAGAGATGAAGGGGAGAAAGCAGAAGAGATAAATTAATTGTATAATGAGAACCTTGGGGGAATTGATGGTATTTTGTTCGAGCTTCCTTTAGGACTGATTATTGTTGTTCAATGTAAGGTCCCACCTTACCGACTGTCAAAACATACAAAGAAAAAGCCTTGAAAAGGGTTTTTTGTTTAATAATTAAATGAACTCATATTATGATACAAGGAACATTGATGTTCCGAAAATAAATCTACTCAATTGTATGTTTACAATGAACCAAGCAGGAGGGATTCCATGTCTATGATTAACCAATATAACAGACACGGTCCTTGTTTTCAACACAACCATTGGGAATTTGACCAAATAAATTGCAAGCATGAATTTACACATTATTCAATTTCTATCATAGGTTAAAAATGGATTTTACATTGGCTTCCAATTAAAAATTCCATTCCATAGAACCAGTCCCTCAAGATGAAGGTGTTTTTGCAAAACTACCCAAATTGAATTATGTAAAAGCTAATCATTTACATAACTACACAGATACCATTTTGTGTACCTAGATAACAGTTAAAACTTGCTAATTGTGTATTAAATTTAGATTAATAAATAATTAATTAAGGATTAAAATTGTTCTTATCAATTAGTACTTCCCTCCCGACTTAACTTTTCCTTCTCGAAATTTCCAACATCAAAAGTTGGGAGTTGGCACTTCTGGATAGGTTCCAAACAGAACAACCTTCCCCACATTTCCAACATCGAAAGTCAGGAGTAGACACCACTCGACAAGTTCCAAACATAACCACTCTAATGTTAATGTCGGGATATTGATTTCCTCAAAATCGGCACGTCAGACTCCAAAAATTGGCACTGACTGATCTCTAGGCAACTTTACCATCAACCTTTCTAATACTGACATCCGCATCACCACCTTAGCATCTGAACATACACTGACACTTTCACCATTCGACTCGAAATTTTACAGTCAAAATTCGGTACGCAACCATAACTCTACCAAAAAAACCTTGATTTTGTTGGCATGCTCACTTCAATATCAGTACTAGAAATTCCTCTCTAATGTGGGACCCGCCGCAGCAAAAATTTAACATAAAACATTGGAAGGCCTCCAGGGTGGTTGTCGTCTTATGAAAAATGGAAAAAGGGTTAATATGAGTTTTAAGCACATGTCCAATTCACTTAATTTATTTGATTGTCACATAATCACAGTGAAGTTAGGAAATTTACTAAATAAAAACATAAGACACTAATTGTTCATGCAATTAACCTACCTTCAATAAGTAAAGCAACTTGATGACCCTAAGGAAAACCGATGTTTCCAGTCACAAAGATAGCTATCAGAAATGATCACGGGTCTTTTAGTATATTAATTCATTCTCATTAAGGTGGTGTTAAAAAATTACAATTGAACATTCTTTAAAAACATTTGTATAACAAGTAATAGTCACAATTAATAAATTATCTACAAACATGGATTGATCATACAAGAATTCCACTAATAGGATTACAACAATCTTCGGGATCTAAGCATTCATAAGGTTAAATTAAGGAATTATAACATAAAACATTAAACTGATAACATAGATTTATTTTCACTTACCCTTATTAGAAATTGAATTCACCACACCATTATACCTACTTAAACTTGTTTCAGTTGTTGCTCCAAGTCACCAAGGTATATGCTCCTTTCTTAGCCACAACTCACTGAGTGTCAACCAATTTCCTCCCAACCTTACTATAGGAAATTTGTTTTCCCTTAGACCCACAAGTTGTGTAGGCTCCCAACCACTATCTTGATAATTTTTTCCATCAATTAACTTGTTAATGGTGAGTCCACCTCACCCTCATCTCATCGTGATAGTTACATCTTAATTGTTGAGTAATTCATGGAAACACACCACTACTAGTTCATACATATTCAAGTTATATTCTCCTCAAATTCTAAGTATTAGTTCTTGAAAAAAAATCGCAGAGTTTCCCCCTCTTTTCTTTGTTCCCCCCAACCTTCCACAAGTTACTCATCCTATTTATAGATGCTACTAGATTTACACCTCACCTTCATGAAAAATTATCCATTTAAGTAATTTAACCAATTAGGATTATTTCCTCCCCCTTAGGTGTCTTCACCTCATTTAATTTATTATATTTTATTTCCCATAAATTTATTTCCTCCCAGTTTCAATTTAAATGTTGTTATCTTGTTTTCCCCTCTAAAGTGAGCAGCTACAGTATCAACTAATTCAGTCATGGGGTTTTAGTTAAGTAATCTAACTTATCTTGAATCTAGAAGAACTGGTTTACGGGGAGAAAGGATTCCACATCCTTAATTTTTTCTATGAATCCTTAATCATGAATTGTGAACTCCATGTCCTTTTCTACATGATATAATTATACCATCACATGCTTTATAAAGAGAGACTCCATACCTCTGTCAAGATATGATTGTGATCCTACACCCATATGTTGGTGAGTTGGCAAGGTTTTTTCCTTGAGGCATGACCTCCACAATTATTTTTGATCCAAGCATCATTGTCAACAACTATTTTTCCTGCAAATCGAGCTTATTAAAAGGTTAAGCATATATAATCATATACATCATGTTTCAACCATTAGGTCGTGGTAATCAACTTATCTATTATGCATATCCAATACCATCAATACGTCACAATCCATGTCATTAACTAGATGCAGACATAGAACATACATTTCTCATGTACTTAACAAAAATCAGTTTAATACACACATTCAGGTAAATAAGCACGCGTAAGGAAATATATAATCCTCATATACATAAGCACTCATGAGTCATATGAGCCGAAATAGGTCCACAACACATACATTTATAAGCATAGGTAAAAGTAAGTATATATATATATATATATATATATNAAGAGGGAATTACATACTTCTCCTATTGGAACAAAACTTGGTCCCAAGTTTTCACAAATTTATAATAGTCTTAGTTTAATGCTAGTCATATTAAGAATAAGGTCTTAAGGCTTATGTGTATATATTTAACACCTTTGGCTCCATGCCAAGTTCATAATTCCTATTTCCATGAGGTGCATACATATTTATGAAAACAAAACAATACCATTATTAAACAAGTGGAAAGTATAGTTGTTCCATTATATCGTTTAACTTTATATATGTGTGTGTGTGTGTGTGTGTGTGTGTGTGTGTGTGTGTGTGTGTGTGTGTAAACAATCAATACATACATACATTATATATAGACACATACCATATGAAAAATCCATGTAACACTGAGTCCATGTGTTATGGAAGAATTTGTATCTGGATAAACAAGAGATCCATATTCATAATGAATAATACATATTGAATAAAATGATTTGATGATATTTTACAATTGAAAACCTTCCTTTAAATATGGCTTAGGCACCTATTAGGAGGAGTCATGTCCTCTTTACAGTAATAGTAATTATTGGTTGATTATTAATTTATATATTGTTTATGTATTATGTATTTATCATTATTATTAGTTTTATTTATGTAACATTTCCCTTCCCTTAAGGGTAGATTTTTCCTCAAAGATGAGAGTGTTAATGCTCTCTTATTATGGGTTGTGTTTGAAGTGTTGACTCTAACATTGCAATGTTGGATTGATTTCGTTCTATGGATATGATTATGGATCTTGTGTTGTAATCCTTTCTTCTTAAGTGGTGAGTTTTTGAAACAATACAAATTGTACTTATTGGTTTTCCATATCGTCTTTTGGATTCCACTTATGAAGAATTGTGGATCTTCACTTCCACTTTTTGCACTAATTGTGGATCCTACGTCAGATGTCATAATAACAAAAATATTTTTAAGAGATGTTCCTTGACGTTGGAAATCAAATTGATGGTTATCCTTAAGTGCATGGAGTTTAAAGACATCAATGTGAGCCTTCTTAGTTTCCTCAATCCATATTATTGTAGATGGATTTCAAAGCTTCAATTTTGGAGTAACATAATATGTTGCTCATTTGCAATAGCTTTCTTAATAGGACTTCCTAAACATGTGGATGCAATAATTATTGTGTCATATGGTTCGACAACAATGGGCCCACGATATTCAAAATTATTTGGAATGTAAGCAACAATTGGAAAGATAACTACGCCTGCATAACTATCTACACTTTTGTTTGTAGAACCATCATCAATTGTTCCATCATGTTTAAAAGTAAGTATTGACTACTTTCACGGCTTCAAATCCATAAATCAGATCAATAGATTTATCTGGAGAAATTGGTTAAGAACAATGTGCAAGTGCTTTTTCCATTACACATGTGGGAACATGTTCATATTTATTGACATGAAAACTGGAGGATGATACGGAACTGGCTATGAAATTCAACTTAACTTCCAAGACATCAATTCCATCATATTCATGTTATTTACCAAGTTTTTCTTGCAAGCTTCAAAAATTGGATTGGGATTTAATTTCCAAGTCTTTGTCTTGGGAGGCCTCTAGTTTTCTTTGTTGGCTTATTTAATTGAAGGTCTTCTCAGCATGTTTTTCATTCGATTGTTCCTTACGGTCAAGTGTTTTTTTCCATTTTCCTCCTAAATCTATCAAAGATCTCATCCAATTATTCTTTAAATGACTATGTGGTTAATGTAAGAGTTTAATAGTTAATTAATAAAATTCCAATTAATTATTTAAAAATATTGATAACAATTTTTTTTTATTTAAAAATAATAATAATATTATTATACATATATATAGTTTATTTTTGGGGGTGAACATGGGAATTAGGGTTTAATAAAACCTTGTGTGGTTTTAAAAAATGGTATGTTGTTTTTTTGTTCTTTCTTCTTTCCCCTTTTTATGTGGGATCTTCTTTTTTTCTTTTTTTCCTTTTTTCTTTTTTTCTTTTTTCTACTCTCTTTTTTTTACCTTTTTTTCTTTTTTTACTTCTTATTTTTACGAAATAATTAATTAATTCAAATTGATGGCTAAAATCCAAAATATGGCTAAAGGCCTGAAATCAAACCCAAGAAGGGGCTCTAATACCACTATAACATCAAGTTTGTGTGTTATGGAAGAATTTGTATCCGGTTAAAGAATAGATCCTACTTCATAATGAATAATACATATTGAAAACATGCCTTTAAATTTGGCTTAGGAACCTATGGGGAGGAGTCACGTCCTCTTTTCAGTAATAGTAATTATTAGTTGATTACTAATATATATATATTTTTATGTATTATGTATTTATCATTTTTATTATTGTTATATTTATGTAGCAATCCCCTTATGCATTTCTTACTTATCCAAGAATCATTCTTAGTCATAAATACAACATGGTTATAGGTACAACCATATTAGGACATTGTATATCAACCAGTTAACCACATTCACACGGGAATTATTCCTAGAACACCATTTCTTGAATTTGCATGCATACATGCATACCTTTACATAAACCTAGAATCAACTCAGAGGTCTTATAAATTATAAATCAACCAAGCTTATACGTATTCCAAGAAGCAATCTATAGTCATTCTCATCCACACACATGCAATCCTCTCATGCCCACATTCTATCTTTATATTTTATATGTTTATATAGCATAACACACCTCATAACGGCATAGACTCCATAATGCATACAACCCCTTATATGAATACCATCGTCACAAAACCAAAATGTCATACTTAAACAACTTACAATCCAACTACTATGTCATCAAACCTAATCCTAAGGTCATTCTTATCATTTAGAATTTGCGTTTATCCTAAACATAGAATTAAATATTTCTAAATAAAGTATAACTCAATCAATTCACTCTCCAATCTCTTAGTCACCCTACTTAAAGTCATTCTAGTAAGAGCATTGCACTCAATATTTTCTTCTATTACTAAGATACCGATAGAATAATTCAACTTTTATGTTTTTATCATGCTTATTACATTGTATCAAGTCTTAAGATGATTTACAAATTACCTTGAAGAATCTTTTCGTAAGAACCTCAAAACCAGCGTAAACCACATTATGATATATGTTTTGCAATTTTGATAATGGAATGACACAAAGTATCATTAATCATCAGTCTAAGACTATCATTTTTACTTTTTCTATGTTAAAATCCTTCCACAATTGGTTATATTTTTAACACTCCAATGGAATCCTTGTCACCTCTACTTTATATTTATGAAGAATCTTCATGCAAATCACCTGACCTTTCATTAATTTAAGGATTACTTCATATATATTATGTATATTAAATTTATTTATCACAGTAAGGTTAATAACAATAACATTTAAATGGACTCTTTCAATGTTCAATATCAACCTCATCATTGATTTGGACATATACAAAATCATATATGAGACAATATTTTAACAAAGAATATGACTCTTGCACAGATTCATACAATGAACCCTTATTTCACTTTATCCTAAAGTGAACTTCAACCCACCTAATCCTTATCATTACTTGCATAAAAAAGCATTATCGCCATCTCATATTTCCAAATAAAATTTTTCTATCAATCACAAAATTATCCTTATCCCATTTTATATGGTTTCTACAGTCATCTAATGCACATTATACATAATGGCCTTTAGCTCATAACAACTCAACCATGTCCCTACTTCTAGGAATTCATCTAGGAGATACAATTCCTAGAATCCCATTTAAGAATCATGCCCTATAACATAGGAAATGTATAATATCCTTTATTTATAATAATTTACAAGTGCTAGGATTATTGAATATCCTATATTCAAGAAAACAAAATTAGCAAACTTCAACTTGAAGGAATATCTAAGCTCAAACGTCTATGTACAAAAGAATTTCACCCAAGAGATACTAATGATTCTTATAAATCTAGATTATATAAATAAATATATATTGATAAACATCATTTTCAAATCATTAAATCATTCTTAAGTTGATGACACTTTCCATCTATTGGAAACATATTAACACTTAAACTATATTTGAATACCCTTACACATGTATAAGCTTATTATAAATTTCAGATGATTCATTGTTCATGTGTCCATATTCATTATTAATTCACACAATTTCCCCCATTCTTTCCTCATATTACATGCATACAAACACATAAAGAGTCACTTCAGTATCCCAACAATAAATTGCAAACAAAATCCTAAATCATTCTCACATATGTGTGAGAGGTTCCCAAACTGTGGTTTTGGTTGCACATTAATATTTATCATTAAACATAATCGTTTCATTTCAAGGCAAGAAAATAAGTCTCTTCATCAACGCTTACTCAATAATACTCTAAAATATAGTAATAAGTTCTAGTATGCATTAGAACCCTTAAATAATGTATACATTCAATGGCATATATCTAACCATAACTTAACTCACATCTATTATATTGGACTTATATTTATTTATTCAAGAAAATATGGATGAATACTCACGCATGCCACCCATGTGCATTCACCATCCATATCTTTCCATACGCATTTCAAGAAAGAATACAATAACCCATGCAACTATGCATTCACACCAATCCTTTACATCATTTGTCATGCATACCATTTCATATTTCCAAAGGCTTCAAATAACAAGTGTAACATTTCACATATAGACTCTACAGCCAATCTACAATGCATCTTTATACCATGATACTAAAGGGTTCCTTTTTATATTTTAACCATCGATTAATTCAAATCGGATACGAGAGCATGGCTCTACTTTGATATTGGTAACATACTAAACTTCTATCTAGAAATGGCACATTACTTTTCCATATCTTAGAAGTACAATGAGACATAGTGACACAATAATACAGAAATCAACATGTAAGAAAATACAAGATTTGATCTTCATCATAAATCTTTTTTTTACAAGCACATGAATATCATCCTCATTCTACTCTCTGTTAGATAATATTTCACGGTCATTCTACAAACCTCCATTCATGCAACCATGTGACTATAACTAAAATGGATTCATTTCAAGACTTAACCATATTATTTTAAAAATATAAGAGAATTTGGATTAATCCCAAACCTCCACTCAATAGGAAATCCTAGATGTATTCTTTAACGAAGTAGGATGAAACATTTTCCACTATATAGGTTATGTTCTCATATCAAAGGGAAAATTATTACTCTTCAAGAAGTTATGCAACCTCGCACATTCACCACACTTTTCATTTGGCATGCAAATCAAAAAACAATCATGCATGGAACAATACAGCCAATCATTGATTGATTTGTTCCACACAAATACCAATCACACAACTACTACCAACAAACACGTGATTCCAATAGGCCATAGTGTTGAAATTGGCTTTGATACCATATGTGAGGTCCCACCTTACCGACCATCAAAACATAGAAAGAAAAACGTTGAAAATAGAGTTTGTTTTTTAATAATTAAATGAACTCATATTACGATACAAGAAACATTGATGTTCCAAAAACATATATACTCAATTGTCTGTTTAAAATGAACCACGCAGGAGGGGTTCCATGTCTATGATTAACCAATTTAACAGGCATAGTACTTGTTTTCAACACAGCCATTGGGAATTTGACCAAACAAATTGCAAGCATGAATTGAAACTTTTTTTACTTCTATCACATGTTAAAAATGGATTTTACATTCGCTTCCAATTCAAAATTCCAAGCCACATAACCAAGCCCTCGGGATGAAGGTGTTTCTGCAAAAATTATCACATTGAATTATATAACAACAAACCAAGTACATAACTACACAGATACCATTTTGTGTAGCTCGATAACAGCTTAAACTTACATATTATGGATTAAATTTGGATTAATAGATAATTAATTAAGGATTAAAATGGATCCAATAGATTAGTACCACCCAATCGAATCAACCACGCCTTCCCAATTTTTTCGACATCAAAATTCAGGAGTCATCATTGCTCGATGGGTTCCAAATAGAACATCCTTCCTAACATTTCTGACATCGAAATTCGGGAGTTGGCACTGCTCAATGGGTTCCAAACATAACAACTCTGACGTATCCACCCCAATGTTAGGATCCTCAGTTCCCTGATATCGGCACATCAGACTTTGGAAATCGACACTGACTAATATCCCAAAGACTTTACCATTGACCTTTCTGATGTAGACATCACCATCGCCACCACAGCATCGGAACATACATTGGTGATTTCACCCTCCCACCCAAAAATCGGTAGTCAATATTCAATACACAACCATACCTCTACCAAACAACCCTGATTTCAACGTCGTCATCATTACTTTGGTACCGCTACCAAAAATTCCTCTCTGATGTGGAACCCAATGCATCGAAACTTTAATGAAAAACATTGGAATTCATCCAGGGAGATCGTCACATCTTGACAAATGAAAGAAGGGTTAATATAAGATTAAATCATGTGTGCAGTTCATTTAATTGATCCATTTTCTACATAATCACAGTGAATTTATGAAATTGACTTAATTAAAAACATAAGACAATAACTTTTCATTCTATTAACCTTCCTTCAATTGAAAACTGATTTTTATACAAATATATGGATTGTTAAGTAAATGAACCTGACGACCTTAAAGAAAACCTATGTTTCCTAGTCATAGAGCTAGCTATCAAAAAATTTGACAAGTATTTGAGTCTATTAATGTATTCTCATTAAAGCGGTATAATGAAATTGCAATAGAACATTCTTTCAAAAAAATCATATAACGATTAATAGTTACAATTAATAAATGATTTACAAACTTGTATTAATCAGAAAAGAATTCCACTAACATGATTAAAACATTTTTCAGGATCTAAGTATTCACAAGGTCAAATTAAGGAATTATAACATTAAACATTAAATCGATAGCATAGATTTCTGTGCAATTATCCTTATTAGAAATTAAATTCACCGTGCCATCACGCCTACTTAGAGTTGTTTTAGCTACTGCTCCAAGTCACCAAGTTATATGCTCCTTTATTATCCAACTCATTGAGTGTGAATTGACTTCCTCTCAACCTTACTCGGTGAAAAATTATTTATGTGATACGCCCAAGCTATGTAGGCTCCAAGCCACTATCTTGATAAAATTTTCCATCAATTAACATGATAATGGTGAGTCCACCTCACCCTTAGATCATCAAGATAGTTACAGCTTAATTATTGAGTAATTCATGGTAATTCCCCACTACTGATTCATACAAATTCAAGTATATTCTCCTCAGATACTAAGTGTTAGTTCCATGAAAAAATTCGCAAAGTTATCCCCTCTTTTCTTTGTTTACCCCCACCTTCCACAGGTTCCTCCTCCTATTTATAGATGCTACTACATTTAACACCTCTCCGTCATGCAAATTTCTCCATTTAAGTAATTTAACTAATTAGGATTATGTCCTCCCCCTTAGGTGTCTTAACCTCTTTTACTTTATTATATTTTATTTCCCATAAATTTATTCCTCCCAATTTAGATTTAAATATTGTTATCTTGTTTTCCCTTTTTAAAGTGAGTAACTACAATCTCAACTAATTTAGTCATGGGGTTTTATTTAAGTAATATGCCTTAGCTTGAATCTATCAGAATTGGTTTCCGAGTAAGGATTCCACATCCTTACTTTGTGCCATGAATACTTAATCATGAATTGCAGACTATGTGTCCATGTCTCCACAACATAATTATACCATCACATGTTTTATAAAGAAAGACTCCACACCTCTGTTAAGATATGATTGTGAGCCTACACCCATAAGTTGGTGATTTGGCAAGGTCCTTTCCTCAAGGCATGACCTCCACGGTTATTTTCGATCAAAGCATCATTATCAGTAAGTAACTAAATTTCCTGCAAATCTATATTTTTAAAAGGTTAATCATATATAATCATATACACCATGTTTCAACAGTTAGATCATGATAATAAACTTATATATTCTACATATCCAAGACTGTCCATATGTCACAATCCATGTCATTAATTAGATGCAGACAAAGAACATACATTTCTCATATACTTAATAAAAATCAGTTTAGAACACAGTTTCTGTTGAAATACTGAGAGGGGGGTGAATCAGTATTTCTATTATTTAAAATTTTAATCAAAAGTAGGTTGTTGATCACCAATCACAGCACATCATCAATGTGTATAAAAATAACAATCTACACAGTACACAATAATTTTTGATGTGGAAACCCAAGTTTTGGGGGTAAAACCATGGAAGCCTTTTAAAAATAGTTTTCCAAAAATAACTGGAAGGAGGCAACAACCCCCTTATTATAAAGACTTCAATTTTCCAACTGCAATTGGAAGGAGGCTACAACCCCATGATTTACAAGCTACAACCTGAAGGAAGCTTCAACTCCCTAGTTTTTCGGCTACAATGGGAATGAAGCTACAACCTCCTTTCCTTGCCCCATCCTACCACCTAGATAAGAAGAGATTTCCGAACCTGTGGACCTGTCACATACCAAACTCTGAATATGTTGCTGAAAACATCTGCACTCTAATCACTGCCAAATAATCCTTGTATATAAATCACTCCCACACACTACTCAAGTACATCATCATACACAATCACTGATCAAGTCATAGGTGTGTATTATTGTTATCATAATTAAATAGGCACCATGATCATCAACATGTAATGTGTATGTAACCAGCGTAGATCCAAATCCTAGGCTCTATCAAGCACCGAGAGGGATCAAATCTCTTTGTAGGTATCCATTGATTTGATTCAAACCAAAAGACACATATTTTTATTTAAGGTCCACATATAATATTTTATTATTAATATTTAATATTATTTATGGCCCACATATAATATTTTTTATTATTTTTTATTTTGTTATGAACTAACATTACAATATTTCCTCATACATGGTTTTAAAACCATGCACATGGTTTGTTTAAAACCATGTGCAAGGCCAACTTTTTTTATTATTTTGTTAAGTAAAAACGTTACAACATCTCCCCCATATTGTGTTTTTTTCCTCACGCATATTTTTTTACGGATAATTAAATTTTTACTTTTTTATTGTTTTGTTAGTTAGGAAGATTACAACATCTCCCCCATATTAGGTTTTTTTTCTGGCCGACATTTATTACGTATGTGCATGGTTTTAAAACCATGTGCATAAAAACCATGTGCACATGGTTTATGGTTTTAAAACCACATGGTTTATGGTTTTAAAACCATGTGCAAGGACAACATTTTTTATTATTTTGTTAAGTAAAAACATTACAACATCTCCCCCATATTGTGTTTTTTTTTATAGCTGACATAACATTATGTTCTATTTTTTTTTATAGCCGACATAACATTATGTAACGTTACGTAACGCTACAATGTTACGTAACGTTACAAGATCTACCCCATACTGGGCTGTAGAGCGCCTCTCGGCGCAATAAGTAATAATCATTATAAAATTTGCATTCTCTCACGCTAGGATTACAATGTTGTTATGAATATTCCCTAACATGGGACATGATCCTCACCCTTTGATGAATAATATTCTATATGTTTATGATAAATAATACTTATGACCAATAAAGAAAAGTTCGTGGTTATGTGCTATTTTTTAAATTACAGTAATTATTAATAATAATTAAGTTATGAACATGATTTGTAGTTTGGAATTTGTTTTAAAAGATTTCAAACTATATAAAAATTATTTAGAACCGAGTTAATAAGGATTTGGATCTAGGAAATATCTCTTCAAGGTAGGATTCAGTTTGCTCAGTTGTTGTTTGATTTAATGACACCCTTTATTTGTTTATACAACAGAGCGACCCATTATATCTCATTGCACATTCCCAGGTTACTAGATTTTCAATACTATTAAGATAACCCTAAACCTAACCCTATTTTGACACAGCAAGAAACTCTGAGGTCTGCATGTATGTCGATCTGTCTAAGACTCTGATTGAGCTTCAACGTAGTAGCCGTTTTCTACATTTGGGAAGCTACCCCAACTGCTACATTTCTAGGGCTTCATTCCTCCCCATCACAGTCATCTCAAAATCGTCATTGAACCGATGCTGGCAAGGGCACTCATTCTAATGGAAAGTATTATTGGGTGGTAGGGGAAACCCTTGAATCTGAACGCTTGGGCATATTCACGGTTGAAGAGAAGCATTGGGAATTAGTAGGAATGTCGTGAGGATCCGAACTGAAATGATGCTGGCCGCATTGGGAATTAGCTGGATGTGATCATGACGGACGAATCGTGTTAGCGGGCACCTACTCTCAACGCCAGGGCCATGCTACACGCCGTAAGAGGAGACGCAAGATAGATTTTTGTACTGTTCGTATGTTCAAGTTAAAAGCAGACAGGAATGGATATGAATGGTCTGAATTGCATCTCAATTTGCCAAAGGGGATTGATATCTTCAAGGTGTTGCGCTTTCCTCCTGTGTATTAATTTATTAATATTGAAATTAATATATTAAAATTTGATGATATATTAAAATTTAGATTTTAATTTTAATATATATTAAAATATATTACTAATATTTTAAATGACAAATGCACAGATACAGATGGTATCAGAGAACGCAAATTGGAGAAAGTGAGCACATACAGAAAGCGAGATCCCTGTGGCTCAACTATGCGCTACTAAAATTAAAATAATATGAAAATAAGTGGCTTGATTGTTTGTATTTATTTGTTTGTCTGTAAATTGGCATGAATTTGATATTAAAAACAGTATATCGAGCATATAGTGTGTTATTACGCAATTCCAGACGCAGGAAGTGATGTCTATGTTTTGATTCATTTACAGTTTATGCAAGATCCGGCTTACAATATGCAGATCCGGCTTACATTCTGGTGTTTGCAGTGGATGTAATAGCGAGTTTAATCACATAGGTTTCAAATGACAAATGCATAGACACAGATGGTATCAGAGAACGCAGATTGGAGAAAGTGAACACATACAGAAAGCGAGATCCCTGTGGCTCGACTATGCGCTACTAAAATTAAAATATCTAAATTGATTACTCGCTATGTGCATTTGTCATTCTGAATTGATTACTGCAAAAAGAATATCTGAATTCATTACTTGCAAAAAGAATATCTAAATTGATTACTTGCAAAAAGAATATCTGAATTCATTTACAGTTTATGCAAGATCCGGCTTACAATATGCAGATCCGGCTTACATTCTGGTGTTTGCAGTGGATGTAATAGTGAGTTTAATCACATAGGTTTCAAATGACAAATGCGCTACTAAAATTAAAATATCTGAATTGATTACTTGCAAAAAGAATATCTGAATTCATTTACAGTTTATGCAAGATCCGGCTTACAATATGCAGATCCGGCTTACATTCTGGTGTTTGCAGTGGATGTAATAGCGATTTTAATCACATAGGTTTCAAATGACAAATGCGCTACTAAAATTAAAATATCTGAATTGATTACTTGCAAAAAGAATATCTGAATTCATTTACAGTTTATGCAAGATCCGGCTTACAATATGCAGATCCGGCTTACATTCTGGTGTTTGCAGTGGATGTAATAGCGATTTTAATCACATAGGTTTCAAATGACAAATGCGCTACTAAAATTAAAATATCTGAATTGATTACTTGCAAAAAGAATATCTGAATTCATTTACAGTTTATGCAAGATCCGGCTTACAATATGCAGATCCGGCTTACATTCTGGTGTTTGCAGTGGATGTAATAGCGATTTTAATCACATAGGTTTCAAATGACAAATGCGCTACTAAAATTAAAATATCTGAATTGATTACTTGCAAAAAGAATATCTGAATTCATTTACAGTTTATGCAAGATCCGGCTTACAATATGCAGATCCGGCTTACATTCTGGTGTTTGCAGTGGATGTAATAGCGATTTTAATCACATAGGTTTCAAATGACAAATGCGCTACTAAAATTAAAATATCTGAATTGATTACTTGCAAAAAGAATATCTGAATTCATTTACAGTTTATGCAAGATCCGGCTTACAATATGCAGATCCGGCTTACATTCTGGTGTTTGCAGTGGATGTAATAGCGAGTTTAATCACATAGGTTTCAAATGACAAATGCACAGACACAGATGGTATCAGAGAACGCAGATTGGAGAAAGTGAACACATACAGAAAGCGAGATCCCTGTGGCTCGAATATGAAAATAAGTGGCTCGACTATCAGCCATAGAATATGAAAAGAATATCTGAATTGATTACTTGCAAAAAGAATATCTTAATTGATTGTCGATTAGCAAATTTAAAATTCTTACCTGGGTTTATTGTTGCTGTCGCAGTGGTTGTTGCTGTTTGATGTCGCAGTGGTTGTTGTTGTTGCGGTTGTTGCTGTTGCTGGATCAAGGTATAGCTATGATGTAGTTTGTGATACTTCTTGCTATTTATATAGTTGTTGTTTTTTTTCTTCTAATTTTCTATTTTTTTAGCCGACATAACATTATGTAACGTTACTTATAAATTTTTTTTTCTATTTTTTTTTATAGCCCACATAACATTATGTTTTTTATAGCCGACATAACATTATGTAACGTTACGTAACGTGACAACGTTACGTAACGCTACAACGTTACGTAACGCTACAAGATCTACCCCATACTGGGCTGTAGAGCGCCTCTCAGCGCAACAAGTACACATCATAGTGCATAGAAGAGTGTCATCACACTAGACCATGCATGTTCATCATCATATGATTGTCATCATCAAGGCAGGTATCATGTATGTATATGTATCATCATATCAGAGTGTGTAGTAGACTATGCATCATAGAGATATAATCATACCATGGGAGAGTATCAACAAAAATAAACCACTATATGTATTACACATACTGTTCACACATCATACATCTATACATCATTGTTTATACATGCTCACATATCACTTTTTAGACATACATATCTTATCATTGGACTATAGAAATTTATCACCCATGACTTAGATTGTTCTAGCACCTCAAAGCAGCAGTGACAAATCTCTTAGGTTGTGTATCAGCTTCAGGCTGCTTGACTGTGTTGGAAAGGATGGCATCAGTAGAAGCACTAAATCCACTGGACTGGAGATGATGATCACTCTGAAAACTTGCAAAAACCAGACTATGACTCCTCTTCAAAACTCATACACCATCTTGTGCATACTGTAAAAATAGGGTGTATTTCTCTTTATCATAAACCAAGACTTTGTATGCAGCCTAAATTTCAAATAAAGTGCTGCTACAACCACTGAAAATCAGACTTGTTGTCTCAGTGATACCAGCAAAGAAGGAATAAAACTCGATCAAAAGAAAATCAATTTTTTAAACCCCAAAAAATTAACTTTCATGTCTGAAAGGAGCTCAGGTCTGCTCCCTTTTTGTTGTTGCCAAAACGTCACGAGAATACCTCAGAACACTACTCCTAAACCCGGGAAACCTTAGAGACTTATGAATTGTTGATGATAAAAATGAATGATGAACAAAGTTTATTTATATACGTTGAAGGTAAAATGTTATGGCCAACCTAGGTTAGGCTAATTTGATTTTTTTAGATTTTAATTAAAATTAATGAGCCGACCTGCTAAAGGATAAAAAGGGGCCGACTTGTGAGAGTTTAAATAAATTGTTCTTAATGAATAATCTTTTGGAAGAATTTTTTTTAAACAATTTATTAGATTGTTGAAGTTTGTTTTAACACTTCCATTTCATGTGGAGTCGAATTCATAAAGGGTTAATTAAATTATTTTAAAAAAAACCTTCTAAAATGTTTTATTAATTTGTATTTTTTTTAGAGTTAAATATTAAACAAATGCTTGAGAGGGTTAATTAATTTATTTAAAAAGAAAAAAAACTTCTAAAATGTTTTATTAATTTGTATTCTTTTTAGTGTTAAATATTAAACAAAATACTTAAGATTTAAGTCATTTAATTGAATTGATTTTTGTTATTATTTTAGATTAATGATAAGGGTTTAAATCATTTAATTAATTGTCAATAGATTTTAGCAATTTGACAAGGGTTTTAATAACTTATCAAAAGTGTTTTAATGTTTAACTTAATATTATTAATAATTATTAATACTTATTACTTGTTACAAGTTTTATTAGGGTTGTAAATGTTAGGGAAACTTTGTATAAAGTTGGGGTAATATTAGGTTTTAAGGGCAATGCATAGGGTAAGTTCTAGGTTTAGGTAAAGGGTTTTAGGGACTTTAGTTAGGTCAACAAAGTTGCCACATACTTTAAAAACATGACCATCAAGGTGACGGGGTGCCTAGGATTCTCCTAGGGTATCATGGCCTCTAATAAACCCAAATGACCATTGAAAGGGTCATTTAGACGCTTTCAACCTTTTCAACCCACCAAGGACACATTCTAGGGAAAAAGGGCATGGTTGTGGTATTGGGAAACCAAGAACACAACTGGGGAACCATAGAACCAACTTTAGGGGTACTTAAACACTCTACAGGGTGTTCATATATTTTTCCATTGTCCCAAGGGCTCCTCAAGGGGCACCAAGACACAATAACACACACCTATTGGCATCAATGGCAATTTAGTCACCAATCTCCCCCTTTTTCATTGATGACAACTCCAAACACCCCCCTTCGAATGAGCTTCCTTTGTCCACAGATATCCCCCTTAGATAATGCTTCCTTTACCTTCATTGTTCAACTTTTCCTCCCCCTTTGGCATCAATGGAAAAGGGTACTTATATCATGCTACCCCTATCATATTGTATTTTTGTTGAATATAGATGAATTCAAATAGGAGATAGTATGACTCACAATTTTTCTTTAAGGTACTCAAAAGTCTCTCTTGGGAGAGGCTTAGTAAAAATGTCTACAACCTGTTCTTTTGTCTTGATATATTCCAACTTGATATTATTTTTTGTGACCTGTTCCCGAAGAAAGTGAAACTTGATTGGAATATGCTTGGTCTTGGAATGCATAACCAGATTCTTGGAGATATTGATGGCACTCGTATTGTCACATAGAATAAGAATCAGCTCATTGTATGTCATGTGTATGTCTTGCAAGGTTTGCTTCATCCAAAGAATATGAGTACAACAAGATGTTGATGCTATATATTCTGCTTCTACAGTTGATAAGGACACTGAATACTGCTTCTTGTTTTACCAAGATACCATACAACCTCCTAGAAAGAAATTTATTCCGCTAGTTCTTCTTCTATCGTCAACGCATCCTACCCAATCTGCATTTGAATAAGCTATCAATATCAGCTCACTCCCTTTTGGATACCAATGTCCAAAATCCATGGTTCCTTTGAGATAACTAAAGATCCTTTTAACTTCTATAATGTGAGTTTCCTTTGGGGTAGCTTGAAATCTTTCAACTTTTCCAATAACCTACATCGCATCTGGTCTGTAGGTTGTTACATATAGCATACTACCAATCATTGATCTATAGAGCCTTTGATCAACTTCCTTAGATTCATCGTCTTTTCTCAGCTTACAACCAGTGATCATGGGAGTACTCACAGGTTTATAGTCTTCCATCTGGAATTTCTTTAACATATCATTTATGTATTTTGTCTGATCAATAAAAATTCCTTCAGTTATTTGAGATATCTGGAATCCCAAGAACAAGGTCAATTCACCAAGTAATAACATTTCAAACTCTTTTTGCATGTCCTTATAAAATTGTTGACTTAGTGAATCATTATCAGATCCAAATATAATATCATCAACGTAAACTTCAATGATGAGTATGTTGTCATTGTCCTTCTTGATGTACAAATTACTATATGCACTTCCCCTCTTAAATTTTTGTTGTAGTAAATACCTGTCCAATCTGGAGTACCAATCCCTAGGAGCTTGCATTAGCCCATATAAGACCCTTTTGAGTCTACATACATAGTCCTCATTTTTTGAAAGTTGAAATCCTTCCGGTTGTTCGATGTAGACTTCTTCTTCCAATTCCCCATTCAGAAAAAATGATACTACGTCCATTTGATACACTTTGATGTCTTTGGATAAAGTGTAAGACAATATAATTATGGTAGCTTCCATTCTGGCTACTGGTGCATATGTTTCTTCAAAGACTATTCCTTTGATCTGAGCATATACTTTACAAACCAAACGATCCTTGTTTCTGATCACCTGTACATATTCATTCATTTTGTTTCTGAAAACCCACTTTGTGCCAATTACATTCTTGTTACGTGGTCTAGGAACAAGTTCCCAAGTTTCATTCTTCTCACTTTGATCTAGTTCCTCTTCCATAGCTTTGACCCACTGTTCATATGTATTGGCCTCTGCAAAAGTTCCAGGTTCAGTTGTAGACAAGAGAGAGAAGTGTACCTGCTCATTTCTTCTGGATTGTCTTCTTCTAGTTCCTATTATGGCATCCTTATAACCAATAATCTAATCTGATGGATGATTCTTTTGGTACCAATTCTTAGGTGTTGGTTGATCCTTCTGTTCTTCTTGTTCGAAAGTTGGCTAATTATGTTCTTCATATTTCGTGAGTTGTTCTTCATCCTCATCTGGTTGTTCTTCCACTTTAATTTTCTTCACTTCTTTTTTATTGGAAACTTCCTCTTCTTCATCATCTGATTCTTCTGAGTCTTCTCTAGATGATGTTATTTTTCCCTCAACTATCTTCACGTTGATACTTTCAATCACCTTGTCTAATCTTATAATGTAGCATTTGTAAGCTTTTCTCTTGGATGAATATCCAACGAATATGCCCTCGTCTACTCGAGATTCAAATTTTCCAATCTTCTTATCTTATCTTTTGATGTAACACTTGCTTCCAAAAATTTTGAAATGTTGTACATTTGTTGCTCTTCCTATCCATAGCTCGTAGGGAGTTTTATCCTTTTTGCTTCTGAGTAATCCTCTGTTCAGGATCTGTACTATTGTATGAACTATGTGTCCCCAAAATTTGTCATTCAACTTGGATTCATTCAACATGGTTCGAGCCATCTCCATTACTGATCTATTCTTTCTTTGAGCAACTCCATTTTGTTGAGGTGTTCTGGCTACTGAAAATTGTCTCCTTATTCCATGCTCTTCACTGTACTTGTTGAATTCATCTAAAGTGAATTCTCCACCATTGTCAGATCTAAGGCACATGATTCGTGATCCTATTTCATTCTCTACCAGTTCCTTGAAAGTTTTGAAGCATCCAAAATCTTTTGAATTCTTGTTGAAAAGACATACCCATGTCATCCCGGGGTACTCATCAACAAGAAACATGAAATATTTCTCACAATTTAGTCCTTTTCTCTTTGAATGAGCTCCAAAGGTTTTGTAGAAGAATGTTATTTTGTCTTAAAATGCACTATTGTTTGTTTTCCATGTTGACACTGTTCACATACAGAGTTAGCGGGATTTGTGACTTTCGACATATTTAGAACTGCTTGGTTTTTGTATATTTTGACCAAATTGTCAAAATGTACATGCCCCATTCGTATGTTCCAAATCCAGCTTTCATCTTCTTTTCCCAAGTGACATTTCTCAGACTCAATCTCATCCAACATGTATATGTTTTTCGTAGTCCTAGTGGTTGTGGCTACTAACTTCAGTTATCCTTGCTTCCTTATTTTGCATCCTTTTGAGTTGAAGGTGAGTCCATGTCCTTGATCACACATCTGACTGACGCTTAGCAGATTATGCTTCATGTTATCTACAAGCAATATATTTTTAGCCAGGGAGTTTTTACTTCTAAGCTTTATTGTTCCTTTTCCCAATACTTTTCTTGAATTGTTATTCTCAAATGATACAAATCCTTTATCCTTTTCAATATTGACAAAATCAAATTTGTTACCTGTCATATGCTTGGAGCAACCACTATCAACATACCATTTATCAGAGCTGTGATTCTGAGATTGAAGAGAAATTCCACATTTGTAGTTGTTCTTTTGTTTGATCCATACCTTGTTGGGCACGTCCTCTTTTCTTATTATTGGTATCTTCATTCTGCAATTTCTGACTATATGTCCAAAGTTGTTACACTTGTAACATTCTATTTCTGATCTCAAGGGACCAAATATGTTATTGTACTGTGGTTGTATGAGGCTTGCTGATGTTATTCCTTGTCTCAAAGTTTCTTCTTTGAAAAAAGTTTACAGCTTTGTGTCCAAATATTCCACATGTAAAGCAATGCCCATGAAAGAAATATCCATACCTAGGAATATATGAAGGAGGTGTTTTCCTAAGGTCTGGTCTTTCGATTGGCCCTATTTCTGATCAGGGTTGTTCTGGCTGACATTCGATCTCTTCTTCAATTTTGGAGTCTTGAAAACTTCTGCATAACTTCTTGGCTTCTTTTCGTTATCTGTCAACATTGAGCTTGAGGATTCATTGGTATTCTGCTTGTATCTTATAACAGCCTTGTCAAAATAATGGCATTTGATTGTTGATGATTTGTTCTAGAACCTTGGAGTTGTTTTCATAACCTTTTGCGATATCTTTCATCTGCAGCTTGCTCTTCAGAGATACTATCTCATCCTCACAATTTTCCTTTTCTCTTATATTTGTCATTAGTTGTTCAATAAGAGAGTCTTCAACTTGTTTGGCTTCTTCTAGTTTGGTCTTCAGGTCAACAATGGTTTTTTCAAACCATTGTGCCTCTTCCTTAAGCATCTTATTCTCCTTCCTGACTTTCTTCAGCTCTTTCAAGGTGCTTCTAATTTCTTCCTCAATATCTACTTTTCCTTCATCTTTGGATTCTTCATTACTATTAATATCCTTATCTGAGCTTATTTCCATAAAGATTACTTTATATGGTTCACCATCATCATCAAAATCACCGTCACGGTCATTGTCGGAGTCACCACTAGATGAGCTATTGTGTCTTTTTGTGTAGAGACTTTTCTTCTTTGAAAACTTTCTTCTGTTCTTATTCTTGTAATTATCATACTGGTTTTAGGGTTTAAAATTTCCATCCTCTTAACTATCTGAGTTCTTTGCATATGGACATTTAAAAGAAAAATGACCTATCTTTCCACATGAAAAAAATTAAGAGGTAGCTTACCTTTGTATTTTCTAGTGCCTCTCTTTAATTTCCGAACAAATTTGGTTATTTCTTCATCATCAAATTCATCACTTGTCATCTTGTCCTTTGTTGATTTGTTCTTCCCAACTTGTTTGGAGGAGACCTTCAATGTTGCTTCATTTCTTGATGTGTCTTCATCTTCAATTCTCATTTCGTAAGCTACTAGAGTCCCATGCAGCCGATCCACTGTCATAGTCTTTAGATTTGTTCTTTCTTCTAGGGAAGAGATCTTGGGGTTGAACCTTTTGGGAAGAGTTCTTAGAATTTTTCGAACAACTATAGCCTCCTCAACCCATTCTCCCAAATCTCTGATGGTACTCACAAGCTGATCAACCCGAAGAATATAGGTTGTTATGTCTTCATCTTCATTCATCTTTAGCTATTCGAATTTTCCTCTATATGTTTGAAGTTTGGCTTCCTTAACTTTGTTTTCTCCTTCATATGTGGTTTGGATTTTGTCCCACATTTCTTTTGAAGAAGGGCAGTTCATCACTTTGTTGAAGACGAATTCGTCTATAGCACCTAAGAGATGATTTATGGCCTTTGAATTGTTGTTGTATTGAACCAGCTCGTCTGCATCTGTTGGAACGATATTTGGTACTTTGTACCCATTCTCGATACTCTGACATATTTCAATTAATTGAGCTTCTATGAAGGCTCTCATCCTTATGCTCCAGAATTCATAGTTTCTCCCATCAAACAAGGGTGTTCCATATTTTCTTTGCTTACCAAACTTCCCCATAATTACCTTCTAGCTGTTAGTATGTTCTAAAGGAACCTGCTCCGATACCAATTGTTGAAATATTGAGAAGGGGGTGAATCAGTATTTCTATTATTTAAAATTTTAATCAAAAGAATGTTGTTGGTCACCAATCACAGCACATCATCAATGTGTATAAAAATAACAATATGCACAATGCACAATAATTTCTGACATGAAAACCCAAGTTCTGGGGGTAAAACCATGGAATCATTTTAAAAATAGTTTTCCAGAAATAACTGGAAGGAGGAAACAACCCCCTTATTATAAATACTTAAATTTTCTATCTACAACTGGAAGGAGGATACAAACCCTTGATTTATAGGCTATAGCCTGAAGGAAGCTTCAACTCCCTAGTTTTTCGTCTACAACCGGAAGGAGGCTAGAGCCTCCTTTCCTTGCCTCGTCCTGCCACCCTAATAAGAAGAGATTGTTGAACCTGTGGACCTTTCATGTACCAAACTATGAATCTGATGTTGATAATGTTGGAAAATTTGGGTTAAAGTTGTCATTGATGTCAAAGGTTTTTGTGAATGACAAAGGAATAACGAGTGGATATGATGGCATGATAAACTCAATGAAATACTAAGGTAGTGATGGTATGGTATGGCATAGTTGAGGATATGGCATGACACATATGATGACATGGAATATGATGGTGTCCTAATAATGATGTACTCAGTGAAAGACTAAGGTAGTGATGACATGGCATGATGATGAGGTGGCATAGGTATCTGCAAGAGTGTTTATAAATTTTGTATAATCAGTAGCATGATGAAATTCTCTGTGTATATAAGTCTTCAAAACTATTAGAAACAGTCGCAGAGGATTTCCGTAAAGAATGCATATCCACATTAGTTCTAGAATGGATGGTCAAGGAGCGACCCTCACTAGATCTGATGGTGAGTATCAAGTTTACATAAGTTAGGCAAAAAATCCAAAGTTTCACAAAAGATCAAGATGGACGGTCAAGGGTAAATCCGCAAGGAAATCAACGGTCCAAGAAAATGTGGAAACAAAGTTGTGGAAGGAAATTGCGGAAGTCCAAAATAGGAAAGTGTGATTCTGCATCCCGCAATCCACAATGCAAAAACAAAACTTCGGAAGGAAATTGTGGAAGTCCGAATTAGGAAAATATGAATCCACATCACGCATCCCACAATCCACAAGATCAATAGTCAGGAAAGACTCCGCAAAACATCGAAGGTGCAAAAGAAAAATTGTGGATAGGAGATTGCGGAAAGAAGCTTGTGGAAAGTTGAAATGTTGCATTCCTGCATCTTGCATCCCGCATCTCACAATCTAGAGAGATCGGATGGTTGACGTTAGTTTTGCTAAAATAGATCAATGGTTTGGAAGAAGGCTTGCGGAAAGGAAAAATAAGATAGTCAACATCTTGCATCCCACAATCTAGAGATCGATGGTCAGGAAAACGCCTGACGAAGATCAACAGTGGGAAATCATTGAAACAGAATCTTGGTGTGGAAAGGAAATTTTAAGGCAGAAATCGATGGCTAGATCGACGGTCCAGATTGACTTAGAGATAGGATCAATGACTCTGATTGGATCAGGAAGTTGATCCTATGGAAAGAAGTTTGGCAATGCAGAAGCACCTGCAAACGTTGGACAGATGTCCGAAAATGGTTTTGAAGCTGTGGAAACGATCTCTGAGGTGCAGGATCAATGGAAGAACGTGAAAGAACGTTTTAAAAGGTGTGATCTTCATATCTAAAAGGGTGCAACAGTGAAAGCTGTGTTTTTTCATTTTGAAGAGATGCAACTGTTGAAAGAAGCTTAAACACTGAGAAGTATTTAAGCAACGGCCTGAGTAAGAAGGAAAATATCTCTGCAGTTCGAATTGCATGATCAAAATCAGAGACCAGTAGGTGTGACAAAATTTAGTGGGAGAGAAATTGTGAGAAACATATCAGGGTGGTAGGGTGGCACTAGGGCAGGAAACAGGCCTATAGGGGGTTTTTTCCTCCTTTCAGTTATGGCTGATAAACAAGGGGGTTGTAGCCTCCTTTCAATTGGCATTGGTAAATAGGGTGTTGTAGCATCCTTTCAGTCGTAGCTGATAAACCAGGGGTTTGTAGCCTCCTTCCAATTGGCATTGGTAAATAGGGTTTTTTAGCATCCTTTTAGTGGTACTTGATAAACCACGGGTTCGTAGCCTCCTTCCAATTGGTATTGGTAAACAGGGTGTAATACCATCCTTGTCTGTAGAAGCAGGAAAAACTATTTGTTGATAAAAATTTTGCAATATTAGGACATATGGTGGTTTACCCTATTGGGATTCCACGTTAAAAAAAAATTATGTGTATTCTTGTTGTTATGTGTTTCTAATGATAGATTTAAAAGTGGTTAAAATAGTAAAAAGATAACAATATTGATTCCCCCCCCCCCCACCCTCTCAGTATTGACTAATAAACCAACAGATAACATATGCACTCTAATCACTACCAAATCATTATGGAAATTAAACCCAAGTGATAGAACAATTACACTCACAAAATTGCTAATCAAACATGCAAAATTACCATCAAAGGAGACTGAAATTGGAGCATAAAACTAATCTATATTGAATAAGTGTATAATAGCCAACCTTGTGAAGTCATAGGCTACTGCAATATATAATTACATGAGAAATTTGAATGCATAAGGATGTCATTCGAAATAGTCAAAAAGTAGGCTTACTAAATATAGTCAAATCCCCCATATGTGCATAAAGCAATTTCCAAATCCACTTAGAGGCTCACAAATTGGAAAAGTCAAGTAGGAAAGCTAATAATGGATGGAAAGACAAATCATACATGCTTTTATTAGGAGAAAAGAATGGAGGATGATGAGGGAAAAAAACAAGTCAACTACACCTAGTCTTACTTTCCCTTTTGCCTTATATCTCAATAAAGAAGACAACCTAGCAGAAAAAGCAGATATGCGCTTTGGATGATATGGAATAAAGAAAACATGCTAAATATGGTATCTAGGAGGTTTCCCAAGTTCTCCATGACTCAGTTTTATCAAGTTTGACTTCCATGACATGTAGAAGACAACTTGCATAGAGTGGAATATATGAAACTAGGAAAATAAGACAAAAATGAATTAATTAATGTCTAAGGTAGGTAACTATGGGTTGATTATTCTAACACCCCCCCTTAATCCTGAATTTATGAGTAAATACTATAAAACTATAGGGCCTAGCAACAAGGCTTAGTCACCCTTTGCATACTGCATGTCCATTTAACCAAGGAAAGAGGCAAAAAACCAGTGGAAAAATCCTCCCTTAAACATGGACAGTAAAACAAAATTTAAAAATATTGTCATCAATCATGCTTCAAAGCATGATCAGCAATCCCTAGCAGTGATTTGAGATTACTAAATGTCTTCTCACAAAAAACTTTGGTGAAGATGTCTGCTACTTGTTCTAAAGATGCACAGAAGAGTAGGTGAATGGTGCCAGCATGCACAAGCTGTCTGATGTAGTGCATATGGATCTCAATGTGTTTGGTTCTCTGTTTCTGAACTAGATCATTGAAGATTTGAATGGTGCTCTAATTATCACAATAAATAATAATTGAAAACTCTGATTCTAAGCCACACTCACCAAGTATTCCCTACAACCATAAACATTGATTTGTTGCATTTACAACTCCTCTGTACTCTGCTTCTGTAGATGAGAGTGCTATGGCACTCTGTTTCTTTCTTGACCAGTTGATTGGTCCTTCTGCAAGCATAAACACATATCCTAATGTTTACTTTCAATATATTTTTTCACCTACCCAATCAATGTCAGTAAACCCAATCAAATCAAGATTAGATTTAGCTTTGTAGAAGATCCCATGAGTGCTTGTTCCTTGAACAAAGTTAAGGATCCTTTTGGCTGCTCTCCAATGGATCTCATGAGGCTGATCCATGTATCTTGAAGCCACACTAAATTCATAAGAAATATTAGTTCGAGTGTGTGTAAGGTAAAGCAAACACCCAATCAACTTCCTATACAGTGTATTATTTACCATAGGAGAAGAACCTACTTCTTCAAGCTTAACTCCTGAAAGAAAGGGAGTCTTGCTTGGCTTGCAATATTTCATGTTGAACTTGTTCAAAAAATATAAGGCATACTTGTACTGATGAAATTTGATTCCATTTTAGGATTGATCAATTTCAAGACCCAATAATTGGCTCAACAACCCCAAATCAGTCATAGAAAATGCATGGTTCATTGCATCCTTCAAGGAAGCAATCTCTTTCTTTGAACTTCCTGTAATCAGAAGGTCATCCACATACAAGAAAATAATCATCAAAGAACCATGAATCATATTCAAATAAACATTAGGATCAGACTTGCATCGAACAAAACTCAATGACAGCAGAAATCCATCAATCTTGGCATACCAAGCCCTGGGGGCTTGCTTAAGCCCATACAATGATTTCTTTAGCCTACACACAAAAGATGGATTAGAAAAAAACCCTTTAGGTTGTTGCATGTAAATATCTCCAGTGATATCTCCATTCAGGAAAGCACACTTCAGATCCATGTGATGTACCTCCCACTGCTTCGAAGCTGCAATGGATAAAGCTAGCCCGATGGAGTCCATCTTTGCCACTGTTGCAAAGGTTTCATTGTAGTCAATACCATGTAATTGTGAGTAGCCCTTGGCTACCAATATTTTCTTATATTTCAAATGTGAACCATCAGCAGCAAACTTAGTATTGAAAACCCACTTACATTGAACTAGCTTCCTCCCTGGGGGAAGATCAACCAGTTCCCAAGTGTTGTTCTTCTGGAGCGAGATGAAATCTTATTTCATGGACGTTTTCCATCTTGGATCATGTGCTGCATATTCATATGTATTTGGGTCTGATTCAACCATCATATAGCACTTCTCTGCAAACAAAGGGTCTTTCATACATAAAGCACTCTCAAACTGAGATCTAGTCTTCCTAGGGTCACTAGGATTTCCATCTAGTTCCCCAGCTACATGAATGGTATTTGCTTCCCATTTTGGTCTTGTAGTACTGTCAAGATATGCAATTAAATCATCATTATAAGAGATATCAGAATCAGCAAACTCATTTGTCTCTCCACTTACATTCAATGGTTCTGGTGGTGAAGAAGACTCTCCAACTTCAACTGCTACTAAAGGATCTTCTTGGAACTGAACACTCCTTTCAATGAAGGATTTGTTAGTGCTCAATTTGATCAGCTTGTACCCTTTTGAATCTTCAGAATACCCAACAAATAGGCACTCTTGGATTTGGGGCTGCAAAGCCTTTCTCTTTTCAGTTGGAATTCTAGCCCAAGCCTTTGAGCCAAAAATCCTTAAATGGGTTACATCTGGCTTGCACCCACTCCAAGCTTCGAAAGGAGTCATACCATAAATTTATTTATGAGGCACCCTATTTTGGATGTAGGATGTATATTTTATAGCATCGGCCCAAAACTTTGGTGGCAAATTCTTAGCCTCCATCATACAGGTTTCCATCTCCTTCAGTGATCTGTTCTTTCTCTCAGCAACAACATTTTGTTGTGGTGTGTAAGGGATCGAATGCTGCATCTGAATACTTGAATATTTATAATACTAAATTAAATTAGACTTGACATACTCAACACCATTGTCAAATATGAGGATCTTGAGTCTCCTCCCAGACTGGTTTTCAACCAAGGCCTTAAAGACTTTGAAGAGGTCAAAAACTTCAAACTTATGCTTTAGGAAGTAAACCCAACAATACCTGGAAAATTCATCTATGAAGGTCAATGCATATTTGGCTTGACTCATGGACATATGAGGAAATGGACTAGCAACATCACTGTGGATCAACTCAAGAGGTGCAGAGGTTCTCTCATGACTAGCTCTCTCAAATTTGTGCTATGGGTGTTTTCCTAGGATACAACCTTGACAGATTCCCTTGGAAAACTTAACCTTTGGTAACCCTATGACCATATATTTTTCACTTAAATCAGAAAGATACTTATAGTTAAGATGGCCAAAGCTTCCATGCCAAATATTGCTTTCCTCATCAGCATGAATCAGAAGATCAAAGGGGTTTGAGTAGGGTTGAAAATGGGAAAACATGTATACCTTCGAAGTGTGATCAACAACTCCTTTTGCAATGAATTTACCATTCGAAATCTCTATGATTTCAACTTCATCAAGGGAGAAGATGACCTTATTTGTAGACCCTGTGTGAGTCATCTGATACACTGACAACAGGTTAGAGGAAAGACCTAGAACATACAACACATTATTGAACTCACCATGGTCAAGATCAATCCTTCCTTTCCCCAAACTGTTAGTGAGAGAGTCATCTCCCAAAAATATTGGTGAACCTTTCGACATGTCAAGAGAGGAGAATGCCTCCTTGGTCAAAACCATATGTCTAGAAGCTCCAGAGTCTATGATGAATCTAGGTGAGCTTGATGTGTGAGCAACCAAAGCATGTACTCTCTCTTTGTCCTCTAAATTTGATCCTCCTTCCCTCTTCTTTGAGCAATCAGGAAGGGAGATGTTATTCTTCTCCAGGAGTTGGGTCAACATGTCAATTTTCTTCTTCATATAGGAGCTCTCAGGATGATAGCCCTTACTGCAGTATGCGCACTTGCTCATTTCTCCTTTGTTCTACTTCTTCTAGAAGTTCTTCTTGGATCCTTGGGGCTCCTCTTGAGACTTGTTCTTGTCTCTCTTTTACTCAGGTGGATTCTTAGCTTTCTTCTTGCCTTTTGAATCCACCCTCAAATCTCCAGCAACCAAAGCTTGGTCTTTGGAAGGTTTGATGGTGCCCATCATCACCAATTTATCTTGTTCTTGTGTGAGGGATTCCATGAACTCTGCAAGCTTAGGCATCTTCCAGGCTCAAGCTGTCAACTTGGTGGCATGGAAGGTCAAAAAAACACTGAATAGTCAGGGCCAAGCTTCGAGAGTATGGCCAAAACTAGTTTCTCTTCCTTCTTTTCAATTCCACATTGTTTTAGCTGCAAAACAAGGGCTTTAAACTTGGAAAAATAGAGTTGCAAGGATTCAAAGTTGCTGGGACTTAAAGAGATCAATTCATTCTTGATTTGATGTCCTCTCATCTCATATGTCTTACCAAAAATATCTACAAGCTTCTCCCACACTTCATTAGGTGATGTCAATCCATCAATATGGAAGAGGAGGTCTCTTGAAATGCTCAGACACAAAATACCATAGGCCTCATCCCTCCTGTTGTGCCATTTTATTTTCTTTCCAGCTACATTGGGCTCTACCTCAGTTGCCATAGTCACCCTGTAGAGACATTTATCTCTCAACAGTATCTCCATCTCTAGTTTCCATTCAAATAAATTAAATGGAGTCAAGATGATCTTCTGAGATTGATCCATAGCTCAGAAATTGTGCCTTTCAGTCAGCAAAATATGCTCCCAGACAATATGTTGAACCTACAATAGCAATATGGAAGGAGATAAATCAGTATACAAAGGCTCCGATACCATGTGTAAATTGAACCCAAGTGATAGAACAATTACACTCATAAAATTGCTAATCAAACATGCAAAATTACCATCAAATGAGACTGAAATTGGAGCATAACACTAATCTGTATTGAATAAGTGTACAATAGCCAACCTTGTGAAGTCATAAGCTGCTGCAATATATAATTACATGATATATTTGAATGCATAAGGATGCCATTCGAAATAGTCAAAAAGTAGGCTTACTAAATCTAGTCAAATCCCTCATAGGTTCATAAAGCAGTTTCCAAATCCACTTAGAGGCTCACGAATTGGAAAATTCAAGTAGGAAAGATAATAAGGGATATAAATACAACTCATACATGCTTTTATTAGGAGAAAATAATGGAGGATGATGAGGGAAAAAAACAATTCAACTACACCTAGTCTTACTTTCCCTTTTGCCTTAAATCTCAATAAAGCAGGCAACTTAGCAGAAAAAGCAGATATGCACTTTTGAGGATCTGGAATAAAGTAGACATGCTAAATATGGTTTCTAAGAGGTTTCCCAAGCACTCCATGACTTAGTTTTAGTAATTTTTACTTCTATGACATGTAGAAGACAACTTGCATAGAGTGAAATATAGGAAACTAGGCAAATAAGACAAAAATGAATTAATTAATGTCTAAGGTAGGTAAATATGGGTTGATTATTCTAACAATCATCGCTATTTATAAGCCACTCCCACACACTACTCAAGTACATCGGCATACACAATCACTGATCAAGTCATAGGTGTGTATTATTGTTATCATCATTAAGTAGGCACCTTCATCATCAACATGTAATGTGTGTGTAATAAGTACACATCATAGTGCATATAAGAGTTTCATCACACCAGACCATGCATGTTCATCATCATATGATGAACATCATAAAGGAAGGTATATTGTATGTATATGTATCATCGTATCAGAGTGTGTAGCATACTGTGCATCATAGAGATATCATCATACCATGGGAGAGTATCAACAAAAATAAAACATTGTATGTATTACACATATTGTTCACACATCATACATCCATACATCATTGTTTATACGTGCTCACATATCATAGTTTAGACATACATACCTTATCATTGGACTGTATAAATTTATCAACCATGAATTAGAATGTTCTAGAACCGCAGAGCAACAATGACAAATCTCTTAGGTTGTGTATGAGCTTCAGAATGCTTCACTGTGTTGGCAAGGAAGGAATCAATAGAAGCACTAAAACCACTGTACTAGAGATGATGATCACTCTGAAAACTTGCAAAACCAAACTATGACTACACTTAAAAACTCATACACCATCTTGTGCATACTGTAAAAATAGGGTGTCTTTCTCTCTGTCATAAACCAAGACTGTGTATGTAACCTAAAGTTCAAATAAAGTGTTTCTACAACCACCAAAAATCAGATATGTTGTCTAAGTCATACTAGCGAAGAAGGAATAAAACTCAGTCAAAAGAAGGTCAATTTTTTAAACCCAAAAAAATTAACTTTCATGTCTAAAAGGATCTTAGGTCTACTTCCTTTTTGTTGTTGCCAAAACCTCACGAGAATACCTCAAAACATTGCTCCTAAACCTGAGAAACCACAGAGACTTGCGAATTGTTGATGGTAAAAATGAATGATGAACAAAGTTTATTGATATACGTTGAAGGTAAAATGTTGGGGTCGACCTAGGTTAGGCTAATTTGATTTTTTTAGATTTTAATTAAAATTAATGAGCCGACCTTCTAAAGGATTAAAAGGGGCCGACTTGTGAGACTTTGAATAATTTTTTTAATGAATAATGTTTTGGAAAAAAAAATTAACAATTTATTAGATTGTTGAAGCTTGTTTTAACACTTCCAGTTAATGTTGAGTCGACTTCATAAAGGGTTAATTAATTTATTTTAAAAAATAGCTTCTAAAATGTTTTATTAATTTGTATTTGTTTTAGCGTTAAATATTAAACAAAATGCTTGAGATTTAAGTCATTTGATTGAATTGACTTTTGCTATTATTTTAGATTAATGATAAGGGTTTAAATCATTTAATTAATTGTCAATAGATTTTAGAAATATGACAAGGGTTTTAATAACTTATCAAAAGTATTTTAATGTTTAACTTAATATTATTAATTATTTTTTAATACTTATTATTTGTTACAAGTTTTATTAGGGTTTTAAATGTTAGGGGAACTTTGTATAAAGTTGGGGTAGTACTAGGTTTTAAGGGCAAGGCATAGGGTAAGTTGTAGGCTTAGGTAAAGGGTTTTAGGGACTTTAGTTAGGTCAACAAGGTTTCCACATACTTTAAAAACATGACCATCAAGGTGATGGGGTGCCTAGGCTTCTCCTAGGGTATCATGACCTCTAACAAACCCAAAAGACCATTGAAAGGGTTGTTTGGACTCTTGCAACTTCTTCAAACCACGAAGGACACATTCTAGGCAAAAAGGCATGGTTGTTGTACTGGGAAACCAAGAAGACAACTGGGGAACCACAGAACCAACTTTAGTGGCACTTAAGCACTCTACAAGGTGTTCAGGGATTTTTCCATTGTCCCAAGGGCTCCAAGGGCTTCAGACTTGGGCTTGGACAAGGTCAAAAGGGATCCTTAGAAATTGATACTTTATTAACCCTCAGGGGCTCCTCAAGTGGCACCAAGACACACTGACACACACCTGTTGGCATCAATGACAATTTAGTCAACACTTTTAGGCATATAAGCAAACATAAGGAAATATATAGTCCTCATATACGTAATCAACCATGAGTCATATGATCCAAACTAGGTCCACAACACATACATCCATAAACATTAGAATATAACATATATTATGCCCATCGTCATATGCCCTCACACATCAAAATGACTAGAATCTCTACACCTAAATATGGATAACAAAAAGGCATGCAAGAGAGCATTACATACTTCCCCTCTTGGAACAAAACTTGGCCCCAAGTTTTCACACATTTATAATAGTCTTAGTTTATTTCTAGTCGGATTAAGAACAAGGCCTTAACCTTATGTGTATATAGTTAACACCTTTGGATCCATGCCAAGTTCATAATTCCTATTTCCATTAAGTGCATACATCTTTACGAAAAAAAAAATCATACCATTATTAAACAAGTGGCATGTATAGTTGTGTCATTATATCGTTGAAATTTTTATATATAGGTTTGTAAACAATCAATACATACATACACTCTGCGAAGACACATACCATATGAACAATCCACTTATGCATTTCTTACATGATCCAAGAATCATTCTTAGTAACAAATACAACATAGATGTAGGCGCAGACATATTAGGCCATCCTATATCAACCAGTTAACCGCATTCGCATATGTATTGCTAGAACACCATTACTTGAATTTGCATACATACATGCATATCTTTACATAAACCTTGAATCAATTTATAGGTCTTATAAAGGATAAATCCACCAAAGTTATACTTATTCCAGAAATAAAAATCTAGTCATTCTCATCCACACACATACAAGCCTCTCATGCCCAGATTCTATATTTATATTTTATATGTTTATATAGAATAACACACCTCATAACACCATGGACTCCATAATGCATACAACCCCTTGTATGACTACCATCTTCACAAAACGAAAAAGACATACTCAAGCAATTTACAATCCAACTACTAACTCATCAAACATAAGCCTACGGTCATTCTTATCATTTAGAAATTGCATCTAGCTTAATAATAGCATTAAATATTTCTAAATTAATATTAATCACTTAATTCACTCACCAATCTCTTAGTCATCCTACTTAAATTTATTTTAACCATAGTATTTCACTCCAAATTTTCTTCTATTACTAAGATAGAGATTGAATAATTCAATTTTTATGCTTTTATCATGCTTATTACACTGTATCAAATCTTAAGATGATTTACAAATTACCTCAAAGGATCTTTTCTATAACACCCCGGTTTTAACCCCATGGTATTAAATTACCCATGATGTAAATAATGTATTAAATCATGGTGTGGAGCTCAAGGCAAAGGCCCCACCATGGGTTTAGTGTTTTATGTTTCAGCAATTAAAATCGATGCAGATAGTTTATGTGCTAGCCAGGAACAAGGTGTTTTGAGACATCATGTAAAATGCAAATTAATAAAAATACCACAACTAGCTATGCGCCACAACGTTATAGAGATGGGGGAATGATTTCACAAGGAATAGGGAGGGGGGATTATTCAAACCTTGATCCTATGGGGAAAAATCCAAATGTCTAAGGTAAAACCCATAAAGTTGTCAACTACCCCTTTTTGTCCTTTTGTGCCCAGTCATCTAAAAGTGGTTGAAGAAGTTATCTCCTTGGGATGTGAAAGGCATGGAGGTCAAATTCGAATTTGGGAGGTCACCCATTTTTGAAAAGTGTGTTTTTTACTTGTGGGGAAAGTAAAAGCATGGGAATGCATGCCCAAGCCATTATGCACCCATGACTTTCATTTGCTCACCCATCCTCATGGATTTTTGGGCTCCCTCATGCAGCAATAAGAGACTGAGCTCTCACCTCAACAGTTTGGGTTGTTGTTTCCTTCCCTTCTCCATACTCAGAATGCATTTTGGGTGTTGCTAGGGTGAATGGGAAGGAAGGGGCCACGATTTTTGGGTTTGAGGAGGCCGTTTTTTCCCATGTGAGAAAGTTGGGAGTTCTCCTCCACGTTTTTCTGCATTTTTTTTGTTTTCTCCAAGCTGGGAAACTCGTTTTTGGGTTTCCTAGGCGTGGGAGAAGAGACCCACAAATTTTGGGTGTTGTCGAGTTTGTTTTGGCCATGTTAGGGCCATAAACGACTCTGGAAAATTGGATTTCTGTCAAAGGGATGTTTTCCCCATTTTTATTGTGTCGATTGTAATTGCAAATTCTGTTTTTGGTAATGCCCAGCGGATGGGAGAATAGATCCGCGGTATGAGGGTTTGATGAGGGTGTTTTTACCTCTATGAAGCCCAACAATGTTTCCTTAAACGTATTTCCTCATGTTGGGTTGTTTTCCCTAATTACCATTTTCGTTTTGGTTCCCATGAACGTTTTATTCATATCCAACAGTTGTGTATGATTGTTTTTTATTAAATGGGTTGAATGTGTGTCTGATGCAAATGTGGCTTAGCTGGATAAGTCCAAGGAACCCATGTGTTGTTGGTTAGTTTCTGTAACACCCCATTTTTTACCCCATTTGCATTAAACGTATGTAATGTATATATTGTAATGAATCATGGTGTGGAGCTAAAAGCAAAAGCCCCACCATCGATTTGGTTGTGTTATGTTTCGGCGAACGGAATCATTTTTGATGGTATATCATGGTATACGGCACATATTATTTGTCATCATGTAAATATGCATTTTAATTAAATGAACCCCAACCAGCTATGTCACTACAACCACATTGAAAAGGGCATGATTTTCCTAAGGATAAGGGGTGGGGATGTTAAACCTTAACCTATGGGGAAAATCCATGTGTCAACCACCCATTAAATACTTCTGTTGTTAGTTGTGGGGGGGGTGGGGGGGCGTAGTTATTGCTGCGTAGTGGTGGGTGGCAGGCTTTCCCACATGCACACTCCACTAGCAGGCTCATTCCTTCACGTGGGCAGAGAAAACATCGGGGTGGGGGGGGGATTCTTCCACTCTCCGACTCTCCATTGTTTTGGCCCATCTTCACGCAGGGACGTTCTCTCTTCATCCTCACACATAGGATTCTTCCTGGTTTTCTTCACATAGCGAGCTAGAATGGCAGCCTCAGGACACGATTTCTGTGTGTATAGGTGTTTTCCATATCGATTTGTTGGATGGTGTTGGGTGTATGTTTTCCTTACCGACTTGGGGTTGTGTATTTCCTGTTACTTCCATGTTGAGATCGGGGTTGTTCTTCTTCCCCTGATTTGTGGTTTGCTATCATTTTCCCCAATATTTGAGGATTGTTTTGGTCTCTTTTATGTTTTGGTTGTTGTGGGTTGTTATTGAGTCATTTTGGCCATGATAGGGCCAAGAACGACTTAGGGATTGATTTTCCCTGTCCAAGCTGTGAATCGCTTGTTTTGCTGCATGTATGCAGTGGTTGGTCTTCCAACTGTGTTGGAGTGGGGATGAGGGCTTGGTTTGCTTGATAAACCTGGTGTGTTTGGGAACCACGCAAACAGAGCTAGAGGGATGGATTTCTTCTCCACAACCCCTTAATAGCACTGGAAGGGAGGTCAGGGCCTGAGGGACTGTGTAGCAGAGAAGGGACTGATTTTCTTGTGTTGAGTGTGTGCGGGTGTTCTAGAAGTCAGGCTAGTTCTAGTGTAGGTGTCCTTATCTCTTAAATGAGCTCACCAGCTTAGGATTCAACTTTTCCCAACTCCTTGATGGCATGATAAACCCAATTGTGTTGGCTTGGCTATTTTGTGTATTCTTGGCTATGTGTAAGCCTACTTGTTCCTTATTCCTTGGGGAATCATGCCCATCTCGGGGGTGGCAGCGTTGCTGAGAGATTAAGGAGCACGCTGGCCTATGGTTGGTGGACATTGCAGCAGTGTAGCTGGTTGTGGGACAAGTTCTTTATAAGATAATCATTCTTGTCTATTTCACTTCTGCAATTATACTTAATGTCAATGAATTATGATGAACATGTTGAATGCTTGAATGTATGGTTTTGCTTCCACTGTATGATAATCATGTATGCATGTTTTTACTTCCAACAATTTTTCTTTAGTTTATATGTATGTACATGTTCATGGGGCCAGTTACCGAGATGGATAAGGTCCAGTAGTGTCCTCTTCGTCGATCGGAGGGTCAGGGACATTACAGACTGGTATCAAAGCTCATGTTGCAGCATGGTCCTCTATGGGCCATGAAGAATCAGCTAGCAGAGGAAGCTTACCCTCTGCCTAGCAGAAATCAAAAAATATGACAGAAAACTTCAACGAAATTTTCTCAGTGTGAAAACATCGGAAGGCTTAGTCTAAAGCTCCTTTGATGCATCAGATCACCTAAGCAGAAGGCCGCCCGACAAGGGACAATCGAAAAGAATTTTTGAAAAAAATTTCTAAGTGTTAAATCATCGGAGGACTTAGTATGAAGCCCCTCCGATGCCGTGGCTCATTTAGTCGAAAGGTCGTCCGATACAGACCATTGGCGACGGCAAAAAATAGAGGAATTCTAAGCCGATACATCAGCTGGGTCGGCAGGTTTGAGCTGCAACAGCAGCAGAGGAAAGGTGATGAAGACACTGATACGTCGGTAGGAAAAGGAAGATGGAGCTGACGTGGGTGAAAGTTCAAAAATTTTCTAAGTGTTGGGATGTTTCAGAAGCATTCAGATGAATACTGTCGAAACATCGGCTCATCTAGACGGATGGACTCCCAATGTCGTCGACGGAGAATAGTTGAAGATAGAGCCTCAATGTCAGTGGAGATCTCTGGAAGACAGCATAAACATCGGCAAAAATTAGTTGATGGAGCAGCCAATGCAGCAGCAAATGGCGGAAAAAATTAGTTGATGGAGCAGCCGATGCGACGGCAAATAGCGGTGAAAATTAGTTGATGGAGCAGCTGATGCGGCAGTAAATGACGACAAAAATTAGATGATCAAGTAGCCACAACAATGGTGGGAGATAGAGGATAAGAGCACTGATACTTTCAGCTAGAAAGGTATGAAGGCACCACAACAGTGGCAGAAAATAGATGATGAAGGCACCGCAACGACGGCAGGAGGTAGATGATGAAGGCGCCGATACATAAGCAGAAAAGAGAAGAAGTTGGAGCCAATGCGGTGGCAGAGGATAAAAGAAAATTTTCATCAAAAATTTCCTAAGTACAGAAAACATCAAAAAATTTAGATGATCAGTCTACCGACACGTTGGAAAACTTTAGATGATTAGTCCACCAACACGTCAAGGAAATTTAGAGGATCGGTTCACCGACATGTCAGAAACCAGAGGAAGATCAGCCTGAAGCGTCGAAAGAATTTAGTTGTTTGGACCGTCGATGAGCGTCAGAAAACTTTAGTTGATTGGACCGCCAAAGTGTTGGAAGCTTAGTCAAATAAGGATTCGATACGTTGAAAGATTAGTTGGGATGAGACCTGATTTGACAAAGGAAAATTTTGAGTTCTCCAAGTGGGATTTCTCAGCGAATTTCAGCAGTTTTCCAATGAGATTTTCAGCAATTTTTCAGTAGTTTCAGGGCTAAAAAGGAAGAAAATTTTGTGTTTGGGAAAAATTGTTATTTTATGATTTTTCCAGGAGAAGTTAAGTAATTCTGATTTATATCAATGATATGCATCTAACAGTTGTGTTACTAACATGTTTGCAAAATCATAGTCACCTTCAAGGTAAGTATTCCAGATAGTGCAGTTTGGTAAGTAAGTGGTGGTTCAGCCATGAGAACCCATGACAAATATGATGCTCAGGATTCCTACGAGCATGCGAGAGATGCCATGGCAGAAAATGTCTTTAATGGAAATGATGACATAGAGTCTAATGGAAGGATATTCCAATAGACACCGTCAGATGTTGCAGCCACCATGAGAGGCTTGATTAAATCTCAGGAAGAGCAGCATCAATTGAATGCTGCTATGTTGTAGAGTTTGACAGACTTGCAAAGAAAGTTAGACTCTGGGTGGGGTACAGCAAGACCAGAAGGCAGTATGAGCAGTACTAGGAGAAGGAGAAGGAATTCCAGTGGATCATCTGACTTCGAAGAATCCAACAAGGATTCAAGCTCCTCTTCTCATAAAAGAAAGAGAAAGAGACACCATAGGGATCACTCTCAGGATTAATTTAAGAAGGCTAAGCCTCCTACATTTGATGGTGAGGTAAAGACTGGACAAGAGGCTGAAGCTTGGCTTCTTGGGATAAAGAAGTACTTTCAAGTTCAGGATTATTAGGGAAACATGAAGGCAAGAGTTGCCATATTCAATCTGAATGGAAGGGCATCCATTTGGTGGGAACACTTCAAGCAAGTAAAGAGGATCAATGAAAGGAGACTTAAGTGGAAACAGTTCAAGAAGTATTTCAAGCAGAAATACCTCTCTGACAGGTATTATAATGACAAGATTAAGGAGTTCCATGAGCTGAGATTGGGACAGCAGACCATGGAAGAGTATGCAAATGATTTCTTGGAATTATTGAGGTATGTCCAGTACATCAGAGATGAAAAACTGAAGGTCCAACAGTTTCTTAGTGGATTTCCTCAGTCTTACAAAGATATAATTGAGTTTTACAAACCTAGAACTCTTGAAGAAGCAATAAGAAAGGATAAGTATTGCTATAAGCAAAGCAAAGGTAAACCTGATTACCATAAGGCATGGAAGGACAAGAAGAATGAGAAGTTGGACCAAAGAAAGAAATGTTTCAAACCTTCTAGCTTCAGGAATCAGCAGAAGCAGCCATCCCAAGCTGCGAATAAGCCAGTTGGAATGATAGGAGAAAAGCCTAAGGCTCCACAACAGAATAGAGGACCACTTCAATGTTGGAAATGTAGATGACCCCACATGCGTAGAGATTGTCCACTCAAGAATGAGAGTGCAAGACCATCTTACAACATTCAAGAAGTAGAAACAATGGGTCAAGTAGCAAGGGCAGTCCCTAGGATTTATGCAGCACTGGAGGACCGCCAGGCAAATCACCAGTCAACCGTGGTTGAAGTTGTAGGTAAGATTGTTGAGCAATCTATTTCTATTTTGATTGACCCTATTTCTACTCATAGTTACATTACTCCTAGAGTAGTGGAGATTTGTGCTTTTAAGAAAGTAAAGCATAGAAAATCCTGGTTAGTTCAGCTAGCCACTGGGACTAAGAGAAAGGTTAGTGAAGTGGTAGAGAAATGTCCATTGGTCATGAAAGGATTGGTCACTTGTGTAGATCTGAATGTTCTACCGCTTGGTTCCTATGATGCTCTCATTGGAATGGATTGGTTAGAATCTCACAAGGTAAAGCTTGACTATTATAATAAGACTTTCGAATGCATGGATGAAGAAGGGAACCCAATAGTTGTGAAAGGTATTCCAAAGGTGATTTCATTGCGGCAGGTTTCAGCAATGCAATTGAAAAAGTTCTGTAGGAAGGGTTTCCAGTTGGCAGCTCATATTGTGGACGCAACAAAGGATGAAACTACTAGGTTGGAGGACTATCAGGTGTTACAGGAATTCAAGGATGTGTTTCCTGATGAGATTCTAGGGCTTCCTCCAAAGAGGGACATTGATTTCACAATTGAACTTGTGCCAGGAGTAGCACCAGTGTCCAAGACACCCTTCAGGATGAGTACAACAGAGATGCTAGAGTTGAAGATACAACTACAAGAGTTGTTGGAAAAGAAGTATATCCGGTCGAGTGTGTCTCCTTGGGGAGCACCAGTTCTGTTTGTAAAGAAGAAGGATGGCACACTCAGGTTTTGTATTGATTACAGACAATTGAACAAGGTTACTGTGAAGAATAAATACCCGTTTCCTAGGATTGATGACCTCTTTGATCAAATGAGAGGAGCAAAGGTATTTTCCAAGATTGACTTGAGGTCTGGTTACCATCAGGTGAGAATGGATGAAGACATTCATAAGACAGCCTTCAGAACAAGGTATGGACATTATGAGTTTGTAGTGGTACCATTTGGTCTCACAAATGCATCAGCTACATTTATGTGCCTTATGAACAGTGTCTTCAATAGGTATTTGGACAAGTTTGTTCTTGTTTTCCTTGATGACGTTCTTATTTATTCTAAGAATAAAGAGGAGCATGAAGAGCATTTGAGGTTGACATTGCAATTGCTCGGGGAGCATCAGCTGTATGCAAAGCTGAGCAAGTGTTACTTCTATAGAAATAGAATTCAGCATTTGGGTCACATTATCTCAGAAGAGGGTATACCTGTGGACCTTGAAAAGATTGAAGCCATTATGAATTGGCCTACTCCAAAAAATGTGACAGATGTAAGATCTTTTATGGGACTTTCAGGATACTACCAGAGATTCATTGAAGGATTCTCCAAAGTTCCACATGCCATCACTTCTTTCCAAAAGAAGGGGATAAAGTTTGAATGGACATCGAGGTGTGAAGAAAGCTTCCAGCATTTGAAAAATATTCTCATCAGTGCCCCAGTATTGAAAGTTGTAGATCCAGAGAAATATTTTGTGGTGTGTACCGATGCATGCAAACAAGGGCTTGGAGGGGTCCTTATGCAAGACAACCACGTGATATGTTACGAGTCAAGAAAGCTGAAGGAGCATGAGAAGAACTATGCCACTCATGATCTAGAGCTTGCAGCCATAGTACATGCCCTCAAGATGTGGAGGCATTACTTGATGGGTAGAATATTTGAACTAAGGACAGACCATTGTGGTCTGAAGTATCTATTTGATCAACCTACTTTGAATGCTAGGCAAGCAAGATAGCTGGAGTTTTTATGTGAGTTTGATTTTGAAATCAAGCACATAAAGGGGAAAGAGAATAAGGTCATTGATGCACTCAGCAGGAAGGTGCAAGAAATGCATGTGGCATCTCTTAGTATTTGCCAATCAGAATTGAGGTAGTGGATTGTTAATCATATTGTTGGAGATGAATGTTATGAGCTAGTGACAGACAAATTGCAGTAGCAAAGTCTTGAGAAGAGGTATGAGGGATATAAATTCGAAGAAGATGGACTTATTACTTATAAAGGTAGAATTTTTATTCCAAATGTAGCAGATTTGAGGAGAGTTCTTATGGATGAAATCCATCAAACTCCGTATTCTGGTCACCTAGGATACCAGAAGACGATTGCTACCGCAAGAAAACAGTACTTTTGGCCAGGAATGAAAAAGGACATGACTGAATACATTTCGAGATGCATGAAATGTCAGTCGGTAAAGGTTGAGCATCAACACCCTAAAGGTTTTTTGCAGCCTTTTCCAGTTCCAGAATGGAAATGTAAGGTTATTTCCATGGATTTTATTACAGGATTGCTGATGACTTGGAGACAACATGATTCCATCATGGTTGTGGTGGAAAAGTTGACAAGGAAGCACATTTTATATTGATTAATTCTACGCATAAGACTAATGACATCGCCAATATATTCATGAAGGAGATTTTCAAATTGCATGGATTACCTAAGGCAATAGTCTCTGACAGAGATGTCAAGTTCACTTCCAATTTTTGGAAGGGGTTGTTTGCAGATTTGGGTACAAAGCTAAACTTCAGCACTACCTACCATCCTTAGACAAATGGGAAGATAGAGAGGGTTAATTAGGTGCTTGAAGATACGCTTCGCATGTACATGATGGACAAACCAACCAAGTGGGGAGATTACTTACACTTGGTAGATTTTGCTTATAACAATGGATAGCAGGCATCCTTGGGGATGATTCCGTATGAAGCTTTGTATGGAAGAAGGTGTAGGAAACTAGTGACTTGGGATAATCCAGTGAACAGGGTTGTGCTTGGTCCGGAATTGCTCAAGAAAATGGAGCAAGAGGTTGTAAAGGTCAAGCAGAATCTGAAAGCAGCACAGGACAAACAGAAAATCTATGCAGATAAGCATAGGGTGAACAGGGAGTTCAGTGTTCGGGATCATGTTTGCCTCAGAGTGGAGGCAAGGAAGAGTTCCTTGAATCTTGGAAGTTGTGCCAAGATATCACCAAGATATTGTGGGTCATTTGAAGTGCTTGAAAGAATAGGGCCAGTTGCATATAGACTTGCATTGCCTGCTAGCACTAGAGCTCATAATGTTTTTCATGTTTCTTTTCTTGAGAGATATGTACATGATCCTAACCATGTGATAAATTGGGATATGATTCAGGTGGAACCCGAGGGAGAGTTCCAAATCGAGCCAATGCACATCCTCGACAGGAAGGTCACAATGTTCTGGAACCAGGCCATAGGGCAGGTAAAGGTGCAATGGGAGCACTACAGACCTGAAGAGGCTACATGGGAGCTGGAGGATGCCATGTGATTGGCACATCAGAACACTGAGGCAGTACCAGTGTAGAATTTTGTTCAAATTTTGTAAAGCACTGAGGACGGTGCTATTGAAGGGGAAGGCGAATGTAACACCCCAGTTTTGACCCCGTTTGCATTAAATGTATATAATGTATATATTGTAATGAATTGTGGTGTGGAGCTAAAGGCAAAATCCCCACCATCAATTTGGTTGTGTTATGTTTCGGCGAACAGAATTGTTGCCGATGGTATATCATGGTATACGGCACATATTCGTTGTCACCATGTAAATATGCATTTTAATTAAATGAACCCCAACCAGCTATGTCACTGCAACCACATTGAAAAGGGCATGATTTTCCTAAGGATAAGGGGGGGAATGTTAAAACTTGAGCCTATGGGGAAAAGCCATGTGTCAACCACCCATTAATTACTTTTGTTTTTAGTTCGGGGGGGGTATTTATTGCTAGGTAGTGGTGGGTGGTAGGATTTCCCACACGCAGACTCCACCAGTAGGCTCATTCCTTCACATTGGCAGAGAAAACATCAAGGGGGGATTCTTCCACTCTCCAACTCTCCATTGTTTTGGCCCATCTTCACGTAGGGACGTTCTCTCTTCATCCTCACTCACAAGATTCTTCCTGGTTTTCTTCACGCAGCGAGCTAGAAGGGCGGCCTCAGGACATGATTTCTGTGTGTATAGGTGTTTTCCATACCAATTTGGTGGATGGTGTTGGGTGTATGTTTTCCTTGCCAACTTGGGGCTGTGTATTTCTCATTATTTCCATGCTGAGATCGGGGTTGTTGTTCTTCCCCTGATTTGTGGTTTGTTGTCCTTCTCCCCAAGATTTGAGGATTGATGTGGTCTCATGTATGTTCTGGCTATTGTGGGTTGTTATTAAGTCACTTTGGCCATGATAGGGCCAAGAACGACTCAGGGATTGATTTTCCCTATCCAAGCTGTGAATCGCTTGTTTTGTTGCATGTATGCAGTGGTTGGTCTTCCAACTGTGTTGGAGTGGGGATGAGGGCTTGGTTTGCTTGATAAACCTGGTGTGTTTAGGAGCCACACAGACAGAGCTAGAGGGTTGGCTTTATTCTCCACAACCCCTGAATAGCACTGGAAGGGAGGTCAGGGCCTGAGGGACTGTGTAGCAGAGAAGGGACTGATTTCCTTGTGTTGGGTGTGTGTGGGTGTCCTAGAATTCAGGCTAGTTCTGGTGTAGGTGTCCTTAGCTCTTCAATGAGCTCACCAACTTAGCATTCAGCTTTTCCCATCTCCTTGATGGCCTGATAAACCCAACTGTGTTGGCTTGGCTGTTTTGTGTATCCTTGGCTATGTGTAATCCTCCTTGTTCCTTATTCCTTGGGGAATCATGCCCAGCTCAGGGGTGGTAGCATTGCTGAGAGATTAAGGAGCATGCTGGCCTATGGTTGGGTGGAACGTTGCAACGGTGTAGCTAGTTGCGGGATGAGTTATTTATAAGATAGGTATTCTTGTTTATTTCACTTCTGCAATCATACTTAATGTTAATGAATTATGATGAACATGTTGAATGCTTGAATGTATGGTTTTTCTTCCGCTGTATGATAATCATGTATGCATGTTTTTACTTCCAAGCGTTTTTCTTCAATTTATATGTATGTACATGTTCATGGGGCCAGTTGCCCGGATGGTTAAGGTCCAGTAGCGTCCTCTTCGCTGGTCGGAGGGTCGGGGACGTTACAGTTTCCTTAGCAGCCTGTAAAACCCAATTTCTCATTGGCTTAGCTGGACAGTCTATGAAACCCAACAGTGTGTTGGCTTGACTGTGGATGTTTTGGTTTTGGGCTATGTGTGCACCTGTTATTTCCCTAGTGCCTTTTGGAATCATTCCCAGCTCGAGGGTGGCAGTGATGCTGAGATATTGATGAGCAAGTTGGCCTATGGTTGGGTGGAACATTGCAGCGACATAGCTAGTTGCAGGCCAACTTCTTTTCCAGATAAGTATTCTTGTGTATTTAATATTTTCAATGAATTGTTTATGAATTAAAATGAACATGATGAATGCATGAATTAAATAAATATGTTTGCTTTCGCTATATATTGCATTATGCATCTATGTATGTTTTTATATTAATGCATTGTATTTCTATGCTTATGATGACAGGGCTAGATTGCCCAGTTTGACAGCAGCAGCGTGTTGGTCGCGTCCTCTCCATCATCGGTATGAGGGTTGGGGACATGACAATGTGGCATCAGAACTATGTTGCACCATTGGTCCTCAATGGGCCAAGTTGAACAGGTGACAGAGGCAGAATCAGCCTTTGTGTTCAACAAGAAGAAGAGGAAGGCAGAGAAATCCTGAATTTTTCCAAGTGTTTAGCTTTCTTCTTTTTGTGTGGCGGCTGAGAAATCCAAAGATGAGCCAATTTGTCAGCTCTGTTGTAAAGAAGGAGCCGGCAGGGAATGCAGATGAGGCATTTCAGGGTAGTTAGTATAATTTCACCAACGGTGTCAAGGAGATGAGAGGAATGGATCCGAAAAGAAGGCAAAGGAAGAAAAATCTTCAAAAAATTTCTAAGTGTGAAAATTATTCCCTATTGGCTCAGAAAGCTGAAGTGAGCCGACAGTAGCAAATGGTTTTCCAAGAGATGAGCCGCAGTGGTTCCTGGGTTGACTTGAGGAGAGCCAACATGGATCGCGGTCACAACGGTGGAAGGCTCGGCGAGATGTGAGTCAATGCATATTGGCTAAGTCGAGCCGACGAAAAAAATTTCAAAAATTTTCTAAGTACCAAATCGAAAAAATATTGTTGAAATTGGCCACAATACCAGCTGAGCGCATCGAAATATTGGAGCTGCAACGGCAGGTGGAAGTTGAGGATGGAGCCAATGCATAGAAGTAGGATAAGGAGAATTGACCCGAGGCATGGCGGGTAGAAGTTAAAGTTTTCATTGAAGAAGAACAAAGAAGTGGTAGGATAAGGAGAATTGACCCTACGTGTGGTGGGTAGAAGTTAAATTTTTCGTCGAAGAAGAACAAAGAAGAAAAAATTTCATAATTTTTCTCAGTGTCAGAAATTTCCGCGTCGGGTGGAAAGTGAAATTCTTTCCGCAACGGCGGAAGGATGGAAAGTTTCTGTGTTGGGTGGAAAGTGAAATTATTTCTACAACGGTGGTAGGATGGAAAGTTTCTGCGTCAGAAGGAAAGAGAAATTCTTTCCGCAATGGCGGAAGGACCGATCGGGTGAAAGTCAGATATCTTTCTGCAACGGAGGAAGGACCGATCGAATGAAAGTCAAAAATGTTTTCGACGCAGTGGAAGGGTCAATCAAAAGGAAAGTCTAAAGTTCTCTAAAACGTCAGAAGGAAGAGGAAAATGGAGCTGATACATCGAAAAACTTGTGGGCTTTCAACCGATACGTCGGGTGAGTTTCGTCGATCGGGAGAAAACTGAAAATTTCGTCGAAACAGGGATTTTTGGCAGGTTTTTAGTGAGATTTGCAGGGGCCAGAAAGATGAAAAAATGGAAGTGATCTTATGCGCCGGATTACATGAAAACAAAATATTTACAAAAAAAAAATGAGGGCTCTTCCCCCTTGACCCCCATTGTCCCCCTGAGACAGTCAATTGAAGATGATAAGAAGACAAAGGGAGAAAAAGAAATGTACAAGGACATTTCTATAAAGCAAAACATCATTCTATTATATATGAAGGGACACCATACGAAGATGGTATTGAAGCACATTTAGATGGTGTATCTATGTAGGTTGTGAAGCATAGGCTGGATGCTTTGAGAAAAGAAAGAATTGTACCCTTGACAGGGGAATATGTTCACTGTTGTTAAGCAGGACATGACATCATCCAAGAAAATATGGTACATAAGAAGGACTAGCTGAACGCCTCATCAAATCTTGGGAGAGTTCATACCAGCAAAAGAATGTGTTGTTGAGAAATTCAATGGGAGATAAGAAACTCAATGTTTTTAATGGTGATGAATTGTGTATATCTGCAGGAATAACATGTGAGTCAACCTTGTAAGGTTTCCCCATAGGTAAATGAAGAAGCAAGGGAAGACACTTGCGTACTTTGATAATAGTGTTGCTGAGCAGACTATTTCTGTTTGATTGACCCTAGATCTTCTCACGGCTATATCACCCCTGGACTTGTGATAGGTGCACTTTGAATAAGTCAAAGCATAGAAGGTCATGGTCTATTCAACTTGCCACTGGATCCAGAAGAAGGTCAGTTGGGTGGTAATGAAATTCCCATTGCTCATGGATGGGTCAGCCACATGTGCATATATAAATGTTCTGCCACCTGGGTCCTATGATGTCCTCATTGAAATGGATTGGTTGGAAGCCCAGAGAAAAAGGCTTGATGGCTACAATAAGACCTTTGAAGTGCTTGGATGAAGAATCAACCTAAAGGTTGTGAAAGGCATTCCAGAAGTGATCTCTGGGAGGAATTCTTCAGTAATGAACCTGAATAAGTTATGTGGGAAAAGTTTCAAAGTGTATGCAACTCATTTTTTAGAGGCAGCGGAGAATGAAGCTCCTAGGATGGAGGACATTCATGTGTTGTAGGAATTCAAGGATGTTTTCCTGATGAAGTTCCAAGGTTTCCTCCAAAGAGGGACGTTGATCCCATGATTGAACTTGTGCCAGGTAAAGCACCAGTTTCTAAGACACCCTACAGGGTGAGTACACCAGAATGCTAGAGCTGAAGATGCAGCTGCAAGCGTTGTGGGAAAAGAAGTATTTCAGGCCAAGTGTGTCCCTATGGGGAGCACCAGTTTGGTTTGAGAAATAGAAAGATGATATACTATGGTTGTGTACTAATCACAGATAGCTAAGCAAAGTCACTGTGAAGAACAAGTATCATTTTCCTAGGATCAATGACCTCTTTGATCAAGTGAGAGGATCAAAGGTATTTTCCAAGGTTGACTTGGGGTCTGGTAATCATCAGGTAAGAGTCAAGGATGAAGATGTTCATGAGACAACCTTCAGAGAAAGGTACGGTTTTTATGAGTTGTAGTGGTACCATTTGGTTTCACAAGTACACCCACTACATTCATGTGCCTCATGAATAATGTTTTCAGTAAGTATCCAGGCATATTTGTTCTTGTTTTTCTTAATGGAATTCTTATTTATTCTGAGAATGAGGAAGAACATGTCGAACATTTGAGGCTGACTTTGAAATTTCCTAGGAAGCATAAGTTGTATGCAGGGTTGAGAAACCATGACTTATATGAAGATATAATTCATCGTTTGGGTCACATTATCCCAGATAGAGGAATATCTGGAGACCCTGAAAGGATTGAGGCCAGTATGATTTGGCCTATTCCAAGAAATTTAACAGATATAATATCTTTTGTGGGACTTCCAGGGTATTGCAGGAAGCTCACTAAAGAAGATTCTGTAGGTAAAGTGGAGCCTATGTATAGGCTGAGGAAGCCTGCATGTGAACTTGTAGTTCCATGAGGAAATGTCCCTTGTGTGTATGGACATACATAGGAGGACTTCTTGAAGACTCAGGTAGAATGACCTGAGCATAGTAGTATGGTGGTGCCCAATGAAACTCGGGGAAGGAAGCTGCCATGTGCCATGAGAAGGATCTCATGACTGAAACTAGGTTTTGAAACTTCAGATTGCAATTTTTTTTGTTGATGATGGGATATTGTGATATCCTATGATGGTTTTGAATCATGTTAACTATGGATATGTTTTTCTTTTATTGCTTGATGAATGAAGTTTCTTGTTGACTAACTATGATTGTTTGGTTGATTAGAAAATTGTGTCAAGACAACATGTTGTATGTGTATGTCTAGGTTTTGGGAAGCATGCGTAAGTAAGGGATGAGTATTCCCACTTGCAAAAGCCAAACAATATGAGGATGGCCTCATGGTTGCAAAAATCTGATTTTCTACAGGAAGAAAGATTGGGAACTCATATTTTTATTTGACTATCAATGTTATTGATTGTTTGATATTGGGAAATCATGTATGCATGAAATAGATTTGAAAATCTATGATTAAATTTTATGATGTCATCTCATGTGAACTGCATGCTTGTATGTAATGCATGTGAGATGATGAAAGTACACCTTGGAGTACATAGCTTCTTGGAAGGATGTGTATGGGATACAGAGCTCCTCGGAAGGATGTATTGGGTGTACATGGCTCCTTGGAAGGATGTACTGAGTGTACATAACTTCTCGGAGGAATGTGTTGGAATAGGTTTGAAAACCTATGATTGCGATTATTTTTATGATGACATCTCATATAAATTGCATGCTTGTATGTAACGCAGGTGAGATGATGAAAATATGTACTAGATGTACATGGTTCCTCGGAGGGATGTACGGGGTGTACATAGCTTCTCAAAGGGATGTGTTTGGAATATGTTTGAAAACCTATTATTGCAATTATTTTTATGATGGCATCTCATATAAACTGCATGCTTGTATGTAACGTAGGTGAGATGATGAAAATATGTACTAGATGTACATGGATCCTTGAAAGGATGTACGAGGTCTACATAGCTTCTCGGATGGATGTCTTTGGAATAGGTTTGGAAACCTATGATTGAAATTTTATAATGACATATGATGTAAACTGCATGTCTATATGTAATACAGGTGAGACGATGAAAACATGTACAGGGAGTACATGGCTCCTATGGAAGGATGTACTTGGGTACATAGATTCTCCTCCCTACCAGCTAGGCACCAGTATGCATCACTAGGGACGCCCAGGGTGTAAGACATCCAGTTAGACTTCTTTCCACATGCATTCATGTTGTAATGGGATTGTCATGAGAATGGGGGATCTGTGAAGAGAATAACCCCTAAGTATTATGATGTCTGGAAAGTAAGCGCATGAGCATTGGTAAGCACTTTGAGGAGGTGTTGGGCCCTTAATCTAGAGCTTCCATGGAGCACTCAAGGAGGTGTTAGGCTCTGAAGTGGGGCTGAATGGATCTTGGTTGAGAGATGCTATACATATAAGTATTGGTTTACTTGGAAAATCCTGGTATATTTTCTGTAATTACACATGTACATAATGATTCAGCTAAGGTTTTGAAAATCTTGTTAAGAAATAAATCCTGTGAAAATGAATCTGACATGTGAATTTATCTATTATGGTTCCTAGAAAGGAAGTGCCTGAGCATTGGTAAGCACTTGGAAAAGGTGTTAGGCCTGTAAGCTAGAGTTTCCATTGAGCACCCAAGGAGGTGTTAGGATCTGAAGTGGGGTTGAAAACATCTCGGTTGAGAGATGTTATGCAGATAAGTATTTGGTTTACTTATCAAATTTTTGTTGTTGATTTATTTTCGGTAAATATACATGAGCATATGATGTCGCCATGATTTTGAAAATCGTGTTATATATTGCATCCTATAGGAATGAATATGACATATGAATTGAATTAATTGTGATGTTCGGGAAGGAAGCACCTGAGGTTGGTAAGCACCTAGAGGAGGTGCGGGCTCTTGAATAGAACTGCCATTGAAGGACTCAAAGAGATGTTGGGCTCAAGAATGGACCTGTCAGACCTCGGTTAAGAGGTATTTTCAGGTGATCTGAGGCTTACAGAAATTTTTCTACCCTTTAATGCACACCCAGGTGTGGGGTGGGGTGGGGTTGTGAGCACCATGGTTGTATAATGCCCAATCGTTTTTGGGTTGTCAGCAAGTGGGAGAAGAGACCCACAAATTTTGGGTTTTGTTGAGTTTGTTTTTCCATGTTATGGCCATAAATGACTCTGGAAAATTTAATTTCTATTAGAGGGATGTTTTTCACATTTTTATTTTGCGGTTGTAATTGAAAATTTTGTTTTTGGTAATGCCCATCGGATGGGAGAATAGATCCGTAGTATGATGGTTTGATGAGGCCGTTTTTACCTCTGTGAAGCCCAAGAACGTTTCCTGAAATGTATTTCCTCATGTTGGGTTGTTTTCCCCAATTGCCATTTTTGTTTTGGTTCCTAGGAACATTTTGTTCATATCCAACAGTTGTGTATGACCGTGTTTGATTAAATGGGTTGACTGTGTGTTTGATGCAAGTGTGGCTTGGTTGGATAAGTCTAAGGAACCCATGTGTTGTTGGTTAGTTTCCTTAGCATCCTGTAAAACCCAATTTCTCATTGGCTTGGTTGGACAGTCTGTGAAACCCAGCGGTGTGTTGTCTTGACTGTGGATGTTTTGGTTTTGGGCTATGTGTGAGCCTGTTATTTCTCTAGTGCCTTATGGAAATATGCCTAGCTCGGGGGTGGCAGTGATGCTGAGAGATTGATGAGCACGTTGGCCTATGGTTGGGTGGAACGTTGTAGCGACGTAGCTAGTTGTGGGTCAACTTATTTTCGAGATAAGTACTCATGTGTATTTAATCTCTTCAATGAATTGTCTATGAATTAAAATGAACGTGATGAATGCATGAATGAAATAAATATGTTTTCTTCCACTATATATTGCATTATGCATCTGTGTATGTTTTTATATTAATGCATTTTATTTATATGCTTATGATCATAAGGATAGATTTCTCAGTTTGACAGTAGCAGCGTGTTGGTCGTGTCCTATCCATCATCGGTATGAGGGGTGGGGATGTGACATTTTCCTAAGAACCTCAAAGCCAACATAAACCACAATATGCTAAATGTTTTGCAATTTGGAGAATGACATGACATAAAGTATCAATATTCATCCGTCTCAAACTATCATTTTTACTTTTTCTATGTTAAAATCCTTCCAAACTGGTTATATTTTTACACTCCAAGGGTATATTTGTCACCTCCTACCTTATATTCATGAATATTCTTCATGAAAATGACCTGAACATTAATCATTAATTTAAGTCTTACCTCATATATATTATGTATCTTAAATTAATTTGTCATTGTAAGTTTAATAACAATAACATTTAAATGAACCCCAAAGGGGTTTGGCTTGTTGTCCAACTCCACGTTTGTTAAGGCGTAGAGGCTATTAAGAAGGTCGAAGGTTCAAATCCCCCCGTGCAAAAAGGAGGTCACCCGTGCAGTTCCGTGGGGGTTGGGTAGGCTACTCAGGGGTTATAGTGGTAGCAACAGGAATCGACCCCGTGTCACACGAGTACGAAACCTGTCGGTTGTCAATTCCTCTGTACAAAAAAAAATAACATTTAAATGGATTCTTTCAAATTTCAAGATCATCCTCATCATTTGTTTGGGCATATACAAACTCAAATATGACACAATATTTAAACAAAAATTGTGGCTCTTGCACAAATCCATATAATGAACCCTTATTTCACTTTGTCCCGAAGTGAACTTCAACCCAGCTAATCCTTATCATTACTTGCACAACTAAGCATTACCGCCATCTCTTATGATCAAATAAAATTTAATTTATATTGATCACAACATCATCCATATCCAAGTTTCTATGGTTTCTACAGTCATCTAATGCACATTATTCACAATGGCCTTTAGCTCATACCAACTCAACCATGTCACTACTTCTAGGCATTCATCTAGGACATACAAGTCCGAGAATCCTATTTAATAATCATGCCCTATCACATAGTGGATGTACAATATCCTTTCTTTATAATACTTTACAAGTGTTAGGCTTCTTGAATATCCTCTATGTAAGAAAACAAAATTAACAAACTTCAACCCCATGGAATATCTAAGCTCAAACGTCTATAACCAAAAATAATTTTTCCCAAGAGATATTAATGATTCGTATACATCCAGATTGCATATGAAACTATATACTAATAAACATAATTTTCAAATCATTAAATCATGCTCAAGTTGATGACACAATAGATTTAGGCTTATTTCTGTAGGGTTTTCTATGAACATCACCCAAATATCCTAGCCAATACTTATTCCACTATTCAAATTATCTTCTTGAGAGTTGATTCAATGTTTCAAAATATTATAATAGTTTACTCTTAGATATTTCAAGACACTCTTCTAAGATGTCATATTTCTATTGATATTGAGTCATTACCCTTGACTCAAAACACAGGCTAGGCCATGATCACACACACAAAGATTCAATTTGTTTTTATTACAACCAAGTTCTACATGATAGACAAAACTACCATCAATGTTTCCATAATTAGAGATACCCAATATTATGTCAATATTTTTCATCACATTTCCATTTCCAGGACATCGTGGTCATTTATGGATTTCTTTCAACCAAGGTCTTAATAATAATGGCATATACTTTCCATTTGTTGGAATCCTATTAATACTTAAACTATATTAGAATGCCCTCACACATGTATAAGCTTATTATAAATTTCAGCATTCATTTGTTCATGTGTCCATATTCATTATATTAATTCACACAATTTCCCCAATTCTTTCCTCGTATTACAAGCATACATCCACATAAAGGGTCACGTGAGTATCCCAACAAGAAATCACAAACATAATACTAAGTCATTCTCACATATGTGTGAGAGGTCCCCCAACTGTGGTTTTGGTTGCACCTTAAGATTTCTCATTAAATATAATTGTTTCATTTTAAGACAACAAAATAAGTCTCTTTATTAACACTTACTCAATAATACTCTAGAATATAGTAATAAGTTCTTGTATGCATTAGAATCCTTAAATCAAGCATACATTCAATGGCATATATCTAACCATAAATTAACCCACATATATTAGATTGGACTTAAACTTTATTTATTCAAGAAAATATGGATGAATACTCATGCATGCCACCCATGTGCACTCACCATCCATATCTTTCCATATGCATTTCAAGTAAGAAGATAATAATCCTCGCAACTATGTATTCACACCAATTATCTGCATCATTTATCATGTACACCATTTAACATTTTCAAATGCTTCAATTAACAAGTGCAACATTTCACATATAGGCTCTATGGCCAATAATCCAATCTACAATGCCTCTTTAAACCATGATCTTAAAGGGTTCCTTTTTATATTATGATGCATGATTAATTCAAACCAAATACGATAGCATGTCTCTACTTTCAGATTGGGAACATGCCAAACTTCTATCTAGAAATGACACATTACTTTTCAATATCTTAGAAGTATAATGAGACATAGCCACATGATAATACATAAATCAACATGTAAAAAAATACAAGATTTAAGCTTCATCATAAATCTTTCTTTTCTTTTACAAACACATGAACATCATCCCCATTCTTCTCTCTATCACATAATATTTCACTATCATTCTACGAACCTCCATTCATGCAAGCACATGACTTTAACTAAAATGGGTTCATTTCAAGACTGAACCATACCATTTTACAACTATAAGAGAATTTGGATTAATCCCAAACCTCCATTCAACAAGAAATCCTAGATGTATTATTTAACCAAGTAGGATGCAACATTGTCCATTGTGTAGGCTATTTTCTCATATCAAAGGGAGAAGTATTACTCTACAAGCAATTATGCAACCTCGTGCATTCACCAAAATTTTCATTTGGAATGGATATAAATAAACAAACAATCATGCATTCAACAATTCATCCATTCATTGATTGATTTGTTCCATGCAAATAGTAATCACACAACAACTACCAACAAACAAGCGACTCCAATGGCCCATAGTGTTGAATATGGATTTGATCCCCTATGTAAGGTCCCACCTTACCAACTGTCAAAACATACAAAGAAAAAGATTGAAAAGAGGGATTTTCTTTTTATAATTAAATGAACTCATATTACGATACAAGGAATATTGATGTTCCAAAAATAGATCTACTCAATTGTATGTTTAAAATGAACCAAGTGTGAGGGATTCCATGTCTATGATTAACAAATATAAGAGACACAATCCTTGTTTTCAACACAACCATTAGGAATTTGACCAAACAAATAACAAGCATGAATTAGCACATATTTTACTTCTATCATAGGTTAAAAACGTATTATACATTGGCTACTAATTCAAAATTCTAGGCCACGGAACCAAGCCCTTAGGATGAAGGCGTTTCTGCAAACCTTCCCATATTGAAATATGTAACACCCAACAGATTACATAAATACACAGATATTGTTTTATATAGTTATATAACAGTTGAAACTTACTAATTATGGATTAAATTTAGATTAACTAATAATTAAGGATTAAAATAGTTTCAATTGATTAGTACCTCCCTCTAGACTTAATTGTGCCTTTCCTACATTTTTTACATCAAAAGTCGAGAATCAACACTACTTGATAGGTTCCAAACAAAACAACCTTCCTGAAATTTCTGGAACCAGAAGTCAGGTCACCACTCAATGGGTTCCTAAGAGAACAACTCTAATATACCTGCCCCGACATTGAGATCCTCAGTACCCCGACAGCAACACTTCAGAATTAAAAAATCGACACAGACTGGTCTCTAAGCAAGTTTTCCATTGATGTTTCTAATGTCAACANATATCCCTGCCCCGACATTGAGATCCTCAGTACCCCGACAGCAACACTTCAGAATTAAAAAATCGACACAGACTGGTCTCTAAGCAAGTTTTCCATTGATGTTTCTAATGTCAACATTGGCATTAGGACCTCGGCATCAGAGCCTACACTAGTGCTTTCACCCTCTGACTCATAAGTTGGCATTTGAAATTTGGTACACAACCATAAATCTACCAAATCACCCTAATTCCAACATCGACATCATAACGTCGGTATGGATACCAAAAATTCCTCTCCAATGTTGGACCCGCCACATCGTAACTTTAATGAAAAAATGTCGAAAGTCCTCCAGGGTGACTGTCATGTTCTAATAAATGGAAGAAAGATTAATATGAATTTGAAGCACATCTCCAGTTCACTTTATTGATCTGTTTGTCACATAATCACAATGAAGTTAGGAAATTGACTAAATTAAAAACATGACACTAGTTGTCCATGCAACTAACCTACCTTTAATCAACAACCAATGTTTATACATATCCATGGATTGTTAAGTAAACCAACCTGACCACCTTAAAGAAAACTTATGTTCTCCAATCATAAAGATAGCTATTTGAAATTCTGACAAGGCTTCTAGTCTATTAATCCATTCTTGTTAAGGCATTACAATGGAATTACAATTGAACATTCTTTTCAAACATTCGTATAACAAGTAGTAGTTACAATTAATATATGATCTATAAAATTGTATTAATCCGACAAGAATTCCACTAACACGATTACAACATTCTTCAAGATCTAAGTATTCACAAGGTTAAATTAAGGAATTATAACATAAAACAACTGATAGCATAGATTTATTTGCACTTACCCTTATTAGAAATTGAATTCACCATGCCATCCTACATACTTAGACTTGTTTCAGTTGTTGCTACAAGTCACCAAGGTATATGCTCCTTTCTTAGCCAACTCACTAAGTGTCAATCGGTTTCCTCCCATCCTTACTTAGGGAAAAATTATTTCCTTGAAACCCCCAAGTTGTGTAGGCTCTCAACCACTATCTTGATAAAAAAAATTCCATCAATTAACTTGCTAATGGTGAGTCCACCTCACCCTCATCTCATTATGATAGTTACATCTCAATTGTTGAGTAATTCCTCACTACTAGTTCAGATATATTCAAGTTGTATTATCCTCAATTTATAAGTATCACTTCCATAAAAAAATTGGCAGAGTTTCCCCCTCTTTTATTCATCCCCCTCTCACCCTTCCATGGGTTCCTCCTCCTATTTGTAGATTCTACTAGATTTAACACCTCGCCTTCATGCAAAATTATCCATTTAAGTATTTTAAATAATTAGGATTATTCCCTCCCCATTAGGTGTCTTCACCTTATTTACTTTATTATATTTTATTTCCCATAAATTTATTTCCTCCCAGTTTAAATTTAAAATGTTATTATCTTGTTTTCCCCTCTAAAATGGGTAATTACAATCTCAACTAATTTATTCATGGATTTTTTTTAAGTAATATGAATTAGCTTGAATCTAGCATATTTGGTTGTCAGGGAGTAAGGATTCCACATCCTTACTTTGTACCAGGAATCCTTAATCATCAATTGTGGACTCTACGTCCTTTTCTCCATGACATAATTATACCATCACATGTTATATAAAGAGAGACTCCATGCCTCTGTCAAGATATGATTGTGGTACTACACCCATATGTTGCATAAAATAATTTTATTGATAATATATTTACAGTTTATGACCCCCTTAACTCAATTTGCGTAGTCTTTTTCCTAATTTCTTCTCCTATGGACCAAACATTCCATGAATGACTCTAGAACCATGGTGAATAACTCAATTTGACATCAAACCACAAGAACTTAGAAATTGACATGAGGAACCTAAGTTATAACACACTTTGGCTTTGGAGGTGAGTGAAAATTCCATGTTAAACTCTAATCACTAGGATCTAAGTTCAACTAGGTAAAAAAAACACTCCAAATGTGTCAAAACATGAGTGACACATTTGGGCTAGCCCTTTTACACCTACAAAGGATGTCACAATTTTATAAAAAACTCACTTTAACCATTACAAAGGAAATGCAAAGCACAACAACTGATCAGAACACTACTTGATTGGATGGGGGATTGGAAGGTCGCTAGCTAGATGATGGAGTCTTATGCATAGTTATCACCTTGTGTAAACTAGGTGGTAACAACCTTCACTGGATCAACCCCAATTATTTCCGCAATGTCACTTGATATGTGGGGTTTGGGGTTAGGATATGTTGTATTGTGTATTTGGACTGGATCGACCTCAAATGCACAATTAATAGTGCACTGAAAAGTATATGGGTTTGGATACAACCTGAGTATGTCGTTGGTCAGGATATGTACTAGATACATTGGAAAATATATGGTGATGTATACAATACCTTTTGCATAAAAAAACATTTCAAAAAATTGTGAAACCCTACCCTTTTAACTTTTTTTTATAAATATTCTTAATTAAGTTGTCATTGATGTCAACGGTGCCTGGTCATTGATGCCAACTATTGACTCCTTGGTGCCCCTTAAGGATCCCCTGAGGCTTAGTGTTTAGTTTTTGGTTGTATGTGTCAGAGGATCCCTTTTGACCTTATCCAAGCCCAAGATTGAATGCCTTAGAGGCCTTGGAAAAATGGAAAAATCCCTAGTTACCCACAGACTTGGCCAAGTGCCCCTAAGTTGTATATTGGTCCCATTTGAGTCTATTATCGAGTTCCTTGATCCAGCTTGATCTTTGGTTACTAGTCCTTGTGCTGCTTGTTTTGGTCTCTTTATTGGTTGTTGGATGGACGATGTTGCTCATGTGTGTAATTCCCTTGATGTGTTGATGTTGGAGCCCATTTCTTGCATTGGATGGTCTTGAGGTTGTTGAGTTCTTGTGGGATCCTTGAGTCCACAAGCTTAGATCTTGATCCTCTTACATGTGGAGACTTGGGTCTTAGGACCCACACTTTTGGTGGTATGTTGGAACCCATTCTTATGGGGTCCTTTGTGTCCTTGGAATTTTGGGTCTTGAACCCCCACATATAGTGGTTTGATGGCCCTCAGACGCTATATTGTCATCGGCATGTTGTATCCTTGTGATCATGCATTTGAAACCCATAAGGTGTTGCAAACTAGTGGTGAGGTATGTGTACCCATTTTTTTGGGTGTTGGTACTCTTATGGTAATGAATATATATAGTGGAACCATTAGATATGTTTTTAATGATATGGAGACATTGAATATGATGATGATATTCTTGAAAAACTCTTTGTTCCCACTTGATTGGTGGTGTTGGGGTCCTCGATAGCCTTGATATTATGAGTATATGGTGGATCCCTCCTACTTGTTGGTGTGAATTATGTGGATGTGAATACCATCCAATCCATAATGAATTTGATGATGTCCATTGAATCCTTTGACCTTGACACTTATGCATAAGGTAACATGGTCTTTGTCACCTTTATGTGTGGAATCTTTGAGGCCCTGAACAAATTGAATAATTTAAGGGTATTAGACCAAGAATTTGAAAATAAACCCATCATAGGGAGATAGTCATTTTCAATCCATTTATGTTTATATGTGGATCATATTCTAACTCCTTACGGTTGAAGAGATATGAAATTTTGCAGTTGGTGTACCCCACCTTTTTGGGTCAGCAGGCCAAACAAAAGAGAATTTAATTATTTGTAATTTTGAATTGCATGTCAACCTAGTTTGAGGTACTAACTTTCCTCCACGGCCTATATAAATAGAATATCTAACATTTCATTTGTTCATAAATCAAGTCTCTCTTTGGTATTTCACAACTCTTGGATAAAAGTGTGAAACTTTGTGGAGGAGAAATTTTTGGGCATCTTTCACGATTGAAGAGATTCACTAAAATTGGCATAACTTTCTCATGCAAAACCGGAATTAAAAAATTCTTAGCTAGTTGGTAAAAAATTTGTAAGGGCTATGTGATGAAATGATATATATTTTATTTTGGTTTATCTATTGTTGCTTCATCTTGTGATCTTCAAATAGGTACACAAGCAGCTTGGTACAGGTTGGTTCAATTGAGCAGGATTGGCACAAGTTTCCTTATGTGCAATTGGTCTAAATGAGACTGGATGAGAAGTATGAGAAGTTGGTTTGACTCAGGTGGACCTAGTTTGGTGTGTAATTGGTTTGACTTAGATTTACTGATTCATTTGATGTGAGAAACTAATTTATTTGTACAACTTGATTAAATAGGTTTATTGTACATGTTGATGAGCAGTGTGATACACTGGACAGTGATCAATTAATGAGTAGTGATCAGATGATGAGAATTGATTAGTAGTGGAAGTGGTTGTGTAGTGTGGTATAGATTGTGCAATGTAGTACAGGTGTTGATTAGCAGGTCTACAAGATCAGTGTGGTCATGTTTCAGTAGTTTCCATCTTCATATTAAGGTGACAGAATGGGGCAAGGAAAGAGGGTTGTAGCCTCCTTCCAGTTGTAGCCGAAGAACTAGGTATTTGGAGCTTCCTTCAGGTTTTAGCATGTAAATTGAGGGGTTGTATCCTCCGTCTAGTTGTAGCTAAAGAATTGAATTCATTGTAATAAGGGGGTTGTTTCCTCCTTCCAATTGTTGCTGGAAAACTATTATTATAAGGATTCTGTAGTTTTTTTTCCTAGGACTTGGGTTTCCACGTAAAAATTTTGTGTTGAAGATTCCTTCAGGTTGTAGCTTGTAAATCATGCGGTTGTAGCCTCCTTCAATTTGTAGCTATAAAACTATTATTATAAGGCGTCCGTGGTTTTTCACCTAGGATTTGGGTTTCCACGTAAAAATATCATGTACTGTGTTTTTCTATGTTTCTTATGTGATGATGATATTATGATACGTATAATTATAATAACATACTCTGCATAATATTGAATGAGTTGATGATCATTGTTAACATTGAAAAAGTAACAAAATCTATACACAATGTTCACCCCCCCTCTTAGTGTGCTCGTTGTGTCCAACAATTGGTATCAAAGTGGGTCCTTCACAGAAAGCCTTATCAACTTGAAGGAGATATTTGACACACCATGGGGTTCTCAATGAATGGAGTACCATTGTTTTTTGGAAAAAATTACTTCATCTGGAAAAGAAGAATGCAAATTTATATTGAGGCAGAAAGAATCGGTATGTGGAAACCAGTTCTTAATGAATATATGCCTCCAAATAAAGTGAAAACAATAGCTCAGAAGGAAACAAAGAAGAATAATTAATTGGCTATGGAAACCATCCTTAAAGGATTAATAGATCGCCAAAAGCATAATATAGGAAAGTGCATCTCAGCTAAGGAACTATGGCTCAAAATAGAACATATCTACTCCACTAAAGAACAAAAATAATAGGTTATGAAACTTATGGTTGAAGATCTGACAGATCTCCAAAAGCAGAAAATACGGAAGTACAACTCATTTGAAGAATTTTCATTCAAAATAAATAAGCTAAACTTAGATGAAGAACAAAAAGTAGAAGAAAACCCCATCAAAAGGTCAGTACAAGATTCAGGTAAGTATGAAGGTAAGTCCCCTGAACACTCTGTTTGTAATTATTTTAAAGAGATATGTTTAGCAGGTATAGAAGATAAGAGCCATTTTGAATTCATAGAATGCAATACTTCAGATTGTGATGAAAATCCTTTCTCTCTGATAAGTGATAGAAATTTACCAGATACTATGGTTCTAGAAGAAATTCAAATAGTAAAATTAAATTACTAATCTTTCGCAAGAAGTGAAAATTATTTGTGAACAGAACTAGGTATTGCAAGAGCAATTGGACGAATCTATGAAAAATAATCAAGAAGAATCTGAGAATGCCACATGGACTAATTGATCTAAAACTCCAAGTTGAAGAAGCTACCAAAATCAAAGAATCCATATCTAACTCTTTGAAAGATAAACATGATAACTTGGATACATAAAATGAAAAGCAATCAGAAGAAATTGCCAAGCTCAAAAGACAACTAGAAGATAAGGAGAAAGAATTGAATTGCAAGCTACAACGAAAAGACAGTGAGATAAGTACCTATAAGACTAAAGAAATATTGGCAGATATATTAAGAAGAAAAGAAGAACTTGAAACCAAATCCTTGAAGGTAGAGTTACGGAAGATGTGTATGAAAAACTTTGAATTTGAAAAGGAGCTCTCAGAACTCAGAAAGGAGAATCATGTACTAAAAGGTCAACTGCAAAAATGCCATGAGGATGATCAGAATTCAGAAGGACAGATGGAAGAAAGTATCGTTGATCTAAATAGACAGGTAGAAGAATTCAAGAAAATAGAAGAATATCTAACGAAACAAATCCAAGAAAATATAGAAATTTGTCAAAATCAAGTACTGAAGATCCTCCCTCTGAAGGAAGATCTGGAAAAAACAAATTCTCAGTTAAATACAAATTCAAAGATCGAGAATAACATTAAAGAAAGTAAAATATCTATGGAAAAAGAATAAAAGACTAACAATTATACATGTATTCTCAGAAGATCCCATGATCAACAAGAATCAAGAGAAGGTACATCACAAAGAAGATTCTTTTCTCAAAGATACCCTATGATGTTCAATGGATATTGTTATAGGTGAAATAACTATGGTCACAAATCCATCCATTACAAGTCTCATGACAAAATCACGCCATGAATAAATCAAGGTGGGTTTTACATTCAATGTTACAATTGCTATAATTATGGTCATTTCACAAAACATTGCAAGATGCGGGTACAAGTTAAAGTTTGTAGAAGAAAGAAAGTTCAATCGAATGACATGAACAACCATCATCCTACTAAAGTATGCATAATAAAGTTAGTAGATTGCACCATTGATCAAAACATAAATAATGAAAATCTTGGGAAAAACCCAAAACCATTTTAAAGGATATCGACTAGTGATATGAATTGTACAAAGAATGTGTAAAAGGAGTTATGTACATGATTATGAGATTTGATATCAATGATCACACTCTTTTCAGTAACGTGTAGTAGTTAGTTCCAACAGTATCATTGTTACATAATAAAATTTCATCAAAAAATCAACAGTTTCTAATGATAGGGGGAGCAATATTACCAAAGGAATTTAATATTTCTGTTAATGCAAACAACAAGAAAAGCTGACAAAGGAAGAGAAGTTGATGACAAGGGGAGCATGTCCTAAGGAGGAGTATTGCCAAAGGATGTTCTCTTTGCCATTGATGCCAAAGGGGGGGAGACGTTTTGTTGATATGGGGATCTTGTTTTGAATAAAATTTATGGTGTTTTCATCAATGAAAAAGGGGGATATTGTTAATTAAGTTTTCATTGATTCCAACGATGTCTGGTCATTGATTCCAATGATTGATTCGGTCATTGGTGCCCCTTATGGATCCCATGAGGGTTAATGTTTAGTTTGTGCTTGTATGTGTCATAGGATCCCTTTTGACCTTGTCCAATATTGAGGTTGAAGCCCTTGGAGGCCTTGGAACAATTAAAAAATCCATGGTTACCCATTGAATTGGTCAAGCTCCCCTAAGTTGTATCTTGGTCCCATTTGAGTCCATTGTCGAGTTCCTTGATCCTAGTTGATCTTTGGTTACTAGTCTTTGTGCAGATTTTTATGGTTGTACTTGTTTTGGTCTCTTTATTGGTTGTTGGATGGATGATGTAGCTCATATGTGTAATTCCCTTGATGTGTTGATGTTGGAGCTCATTGCTTGCATTGGATGGTCTTGAGGTTGTTGAGTTCTTGTGGGGTCCTTGAGTCCACAAGATTAGATATTGATCCTCTTCATGTGGAGACTTGGGTCTTGGGACCCACACTTATGGTGATATGCTAGAACCCATTCTTATGGGATCCTTGGTTTCCTTGGAAGTTTGGTTCTTAAACCCACACATATGGTGGTTTGATACCCTTTGGACACTATATGGTCATTGGCATGTTGTAGCCTTGCGATCATGCATATGAAACCCATAAGGTGTTGCAAACTAGTGGTGAGGTATTTGCACCCATTTTTTGGGGTGTTGGTACTCTTATGGTCATGAATATATATAGTGGAACCATTGGATATGTTTTTAATGATACGGATACCTTGAATATGATGATGATATTCTTGAAAAAGTCTATGTTCCCACTTGATTGGTGGTGTTGGGGTCCTTGATACCCTTGATATGATGAGTATATGGTGGATCTCTCCTACTTTTTGATGTGAAGTATGTGGATGTGAATACCATCCAACCCCTCATGCCTTTGATGATGTCCATTGAGGCAATTCACCTTGTAACTTATGCATAAGGTAACATGGTGTTTGGCATCTTTATGTGTGGAATATTTGAAGTCCTAAACAAAATGAAAAATTTAAGGGTATTAGACCAAGAAATTGCAAATGAACTCATCACAGGGAGATAGTCATTGTCAAGCCATATATGTTGATATGTGGAGCATTTTCTAACTCCTTACGTTTGAAGATATATGAATTTTTGAAGTTGGTGTACCCCACCTTTTTGGGTCAGTCAACCAAACAAAGAGAATTTAATTATTTGTAATTTTGAAATGGATGTCGGACCAGTTTGAGGTACTAACTTTCCTCCATGACCTATATAAATAGAATATCAAATATTTCATTTTTTCATCAATCAAGTCTCTCTTTGGTATTTCACAACTCTTGGAGAAAAGTGTGAAACTTTGTGGAGGAGAAATTTTTGGCCATCTTTGAGGATTGAAGTGATTCACTAAAATTGGCATAACTTTCTCATATGGAATGAGAATTAAAAATTCTTAGCTCATTGGAAATTTTGTTGCAAGGGCTATGTGATGACATGATATATAGTTTATTTTGGTTTGTCTATAGTTCCTTCATCTTGTGATCTTCAAAAAGGTACACACGAATCTTGGTACATGTTGGTTTAATTGAACAAGATTGGCACAAGTTTCCTTATGTGTAGTTGGTCTGACTCAAACTGGTTGAGTTGTATGAGAATTTGGTTCGACTCAAGTGGACTGAGTTTGGTGTGTAGTTGGTTAGACCCAGATTGACTGAGTTGGTTTATGTGAGAAACAGATTGATTGGTATAGCTTCATTGGATAGGTTGATTGTACATGTTGATGAGTAGTGTGATAAAGTGGACGGTGATCAGTTGTTGAGTAGTGATCAGATGATGAGAATTGGTTAGTAGTGGCAGTGGTTGTGCAGTGTGGTGCAAATTATTCAGTGTAGCACAGGTGTTTATTAGCAGGTCTGTGGGATCAGTGCGGTTGTGGTTCAACAGTTTATATCTTCATATCAGGGTGACAAGACGGGGCAAGGAAAGGGGGTTGTAGCCTCCTTATTCCTATATCCAAAGAAATAGGGAGTTGGAGCTTCCTTCAGGTTGTATCCTGTAAATCAAGGGGTTGTATTCTCCTTCCAGTTGTAGATGGACAATTAAATTCATTGTAATAAGGGGGTGGTTTCCTCCTTTAAGTTGTTGCTGGAAAACTATTATTATAAGGTTTTTGTGGTTTTATCCTTAGGACTTGGGTTTCCACGTAAAAAAAATTTGTTGGAGCTTCCCTCATGTTGTAGCATGTAAATTAGGGGGTTGTAGACTCCTTTCAGTTGTAGCTGGAAAACTATTATTATAAGGATTATGTGGTTTTTCCCCCAGGACTTGGGTTTCCACATAAAAATATGTGTATTGTGTTTTGATATTTTTCTTATGTGATGATGATATTATTATATGTATAATGATAATAACGTGCTATGTATAATATTGAATGAGTTGTTGATTGTTAACATTGAAAAAGTAACAAAAGTTATACACACTGCTCACCCCCTTCTCAGTGTGCTCGATGTGTCCAACAAATACAAGATTGGGGCCCTCCTTTAAGTACACATCTTTTTGTCTTTGAGCAAATTTGAGGACATTTTATACCATAGAGTGAATCTAAGTGTTTTTATGAGGATTCAAAGGAATTTCTCAAAGTATTTGATTATTTGTGGTAGATATTTGTTGAAGGTGTTGTCATTAATGACAATATTAGCCATTGATGTCAAGAAGTACTACAAAGAATTGAATAATTTCCATCAAGCCATGAAGAAGCTACATGAATCCATGAATACGTGAAGAATCATGAAGCCTTAGTGATGGGATGAAGTGTGTTGTAGTATCCCTCATTTTATCAAACATAGCCTAAGTTAAACAAAGTCTCGTAGTATTGGAAGCAAGTATTGAAATGTAAAAGCTAAAGACTACATACAAAGCAATGACTCACAACAAAGGAAGTGCTCCTCCTCTCACACAAAACCCAGCCAAAGATTAAGAAAATAAAATGGAAGGTCGGCCCCTGGATAAGATGAATGTGTAACAACTACAAGTTGGCCCACTTCCAAGCTAAATATAAAACTTAAATATATTATCAAGTTGGCCCAATAATCATGAAAGGATAGCTATATATGAGGAAAACACATGAAACATTTTGGTTGTGATAAATGTAAGAGATGGAACAATAAAAGACGTGCAAGAACAGAAGCAAGAACCCAGAACGAAAGTGAAAAAGAGATTATATTTTGAAAGGTATGGTTGTGTATTCTAACTAGGGCTATACCATTATAATATGAAGATGCTCTGAATTTGTTAAGGTCGATTATTTTATGTTATGATCTAAGGTTAAGAGATTATATTGTTATCTTGATCTAAGGTTAAGAGATTATATTGTTATCTTCGTTGCAATATATTATATTCCTTGGAAGGTAATAATGTCTTTGTATTATGTCGGAAGTTGTCTACAATCTTATGTAAATAGGTAAGACATTTAACCCATAGTTATATGGTGTTGTATTTACTTTTGTAGAGTATTTGTCCATGGTGTTGTATTAAGAGATGTTATTTTGGAGAATTATATTATCCCACATGCAATATGTGAGAGTAATTCCTCCTCATCTCTTAGTATATAATAGGGTCAAGTGAGTCTCTACATAATCATGTATTCTTGATGTGGTAGTGGTACTATTGTGACACTATTGTACATCATCTATATTCTTTGGGGTATTTGTGCTTTGCTCTCTTGTAATATTGGAGAAGACATTCTGGAGATAATAGAAGACTATCTTCCCATGGATGTAACCCATTAGGGTGAACCACGTATATCGGTGTTCTCTTGTCATTTTCTTTTCATGTTCTTATCTTTTATGATATGTTGTTGGTTGCTTAGATAGGTTAACTAGTTTAGCTTGACTCTACTTTTCTAACATTGTATCAGAGCAGGTTTCTATGATCTAGTACCTTCTATAGCTTTCAAACAATAACAATTATTATTTTGGCATTGTCATTTTGTTGTAGATTTGTTTTCTATCTAGTATCCATTAGGCTTCTCTTCAGATCTAGGCACATTTCTGCATGTTTTTCTTTTTTACCGTAACCCTAACTTGTTGTGTAAGATTTTTGCAGAATTTTTTCAAGGGTTTCTTGATGTTTTTTCTGTAGATCTACATGATTTCGGGGCTCTCCTCAAGGAGATCTTTCTTCCGATTATAAAAATGGCATTTATAAAAAAGAGTTGGAACTTGGTCAGTTTTTACCCAAATTTTTATTATAACTTGTTTTTGGACTTGGAAATGTCATTCTCGATCCACCTACGCAACCAAAACAAAAAACTGGGTATTTATGGGCTTCCTTTCGGTAATAAAAATGATAGTTATATAAAAGGGTCGTAACTTGGTCATTTTTTACCAGTTTTTTTATTATAACCTGTTTTCGGAATCAAAACAGTCATTCTGGATCCACTTATGTGACCAGAACAGAAAACTGGGCATTTCTGGGCTTTCTTTCAGTAATAAAAATGGCAGTTATAAAAAATGGTCGTAACTTGATCATTTCTAACCAGATTTTTTATTATCACCTATTTTTGGAATTAGAAAAGCCATTCTGGATCCACCTCGTGACCATAACAGAAGACTGGGCTTTTTTGGGCACATTTGTTCAAAGGTTTGTAAGTAAAAGTTTCTCTTTCCTTTACTATTTTTCTAACTGTGTTTTTTGCATATTCAAATCAGTATGGTAAAGTATTTAAGTTTTCTGTTATTCATTTTTTGCATTTAGGTTTTTCTTTTAATCATGTTTATTAAGATATTATTTCTTGTTCTTGCTATAAATTTGTCTCACATTTCTATATGGAAATATTGGCATCTTTTAAGGACACGGATCTCTAGTATTTTGTCATGATGATGCTATAAACCATCTAATGCTTAATCTTTTTTAAATATACTTAATAATTAATTTTTTTTTCTTTGTTTTGTTTATAAAAACAATTTTATAAGAACAATCTCATATGTGTTATCTAGTGATCATTATTTACTTTATTTATATGTTATTGCTAAACTTTGTGTAAAAGAAATTTTATTCTTTTATCAGTAATATCTTTATGATCATTATATGCTCTTGCTAATTAAATTCTTAAGTAAAATCATTTTTTTTAATCTATGCGATATCATATTTTTTGGCTTGTCATAAGTTATTTAATTGGGATATAATTTCTTTTTCAAGTATTGCAGAGATTGTATCTAGTTCCTGTGCTATTTGTCTCTAACATTCGAATATTGAAGCATTGACATTTCCAGGGCATTTCATCTCTTGCATATTTACATAGTGTTAACAAGACCATTAGTGACTTGTCATTTCATAATTTTTTATAAGTGATATCATGATTTATCATAATTTTCTATATGTTGATCATATTAAACATTTTGATTTATCTATATCTCATGTCATGTTTATTTCGATCATCTTTTACTCAATATTTATATGGCTTTGAGCAGTCTTTAAATCTTGAACTATTTATCATGAGCACCTTGTTCTTGTTGCAATGAGATTTCTATTCTTATGATTGTAGAGGTTATCTTGTTCCTACTTGTCTCTAACGTTCCTATATGGAAGCATTCACATTTTCAGGGCATTCATCTCTTGCATATTAACCTCATATTAATAAGAAATGCACGTATGCTTCAGATTAGTTGTTTGATGACTAAATTTTCATATATTTAAGTGAAATCTTTGGCTCACTATTTATATGTTGTGGCTGACACTTGATGCCTAAAACTAACTTCATTTTCCTTAATGAGCAAGTTAATCATTTATTTTATCATATTATGTTGCCATTCTTTTATATGATGTTTGCTAACCTTTGGTATATAAGCATTTTCATTTCTGTATGAGCAATTTTGTTTTATGATCTTTATATGCTTTAATCTTGAAAGTTCTTGTGTAGATAAGTTCTCTATTTAGGCTTTCACCTTATTCTAGAAGTAATGAAGCACAATATTCTACTGTCTACTGTTAAAGGCATGATGTTCATTTGTATGATATCATTTTCGATGTATAGACCATTGGGGTCTTGTTTCTTCAATGTTTGAGGTCTTCTACAGATATTTATATTGCACCTTGATTGGAAAAATGTTTGCTATCCGCATGTGTATTGGCCATCTGGGTTTTTTTTGTACATTGTTGTGGTGTTCTTAGCCACATGTTCTATTGTATCGGCCATCAGAAGGTATCTTGAAGTCTTGGAGGAGTTGCAGCGCCTTTTTCTAGGAAGTGTTGGAAACAATCTAAGGATTGTATTGATATATTTTGGATTGAGTTTTTGGGATAGTCTTAATACATCTTGAACATATTTTTTAGAATATTTTGAGGATCGTTTTGAAGGTTCTCTTATGACAAAGCGAAGAGTAGTATTTGAACAAAGTAAGGGTGTATTTGACATGATTTTAAGAACTATGTATCGGATGAATTTGAACATTGTCTAAGGATCGATTGAGAATAAAATCCTAGCATACATTGACAGAGGTTAACAAAAACTTAAGACTCTTTTTTTAGAAAATAAAAAGAATGATTCAGTGCCTTGACAGTGACAATTATATGACAGTTATATTGTGAATACATTTACATAAGTATAGAGGAAGACAATGACAAACAATGATAGATCAGTGAATGAGACAATCTAATTGAGGCATCCTTATATGGAAGACAAAACAAAATTTCAATATTGAAGAGAGGATAATAGGGATATTGGATAATCCCATCAGTAGGAGTTGATAAAACTCTAAGGTTTGAAGCCTTTCCATTTGAAGCTAGAAAACCAGAGGAAGTGAATTAGGGGGTTGTAGCCTCTTTCTAGTTGTATATGAAATATTACTGTCAATTGAAGATGATTGAGAAAAGAGGTGGTTGAAGCCTTCTACTAGTTTAAGCTAGAAACGCATTGGAAACTTGTATCATTCATAAGTTGATGTATTTGATTATGGTTTTTCTCAATATACAATATTGATTTTTCCATATAATATTGGTGTATCCTTTTCGTTGTGCTCTTGATTATACTTGGTTGGTAACTATAATATAATTGATGTTTCCTGAGATAAAAATTTAATAGCTATGTGTGTGATACTGATTCACCCCTCTCCCCCCATATCAGTATCAATGTGTGTTCCAACAATTGGTATCAGATAAATCCTTCATACAAGTCTAACCAACTTGAAGGAGATCCTAAGAACACACACATGGCTACTAAAGAAGGTTTATCTACAAATAAGTCTCCATTATTTGATGAAACCAACTATTCCTTTAAGATTAAAAGGATGAATACCTACTTGATGGAATTAGTATTTAATGTATGGAGGAGTGTAGTCAATGGCTACAACGAACTAGAATATCAATCATGGAAGAAAGAAAGTGAGAAAAATGCAAAGGAAATGATTGCAATCCTGATCAAGCTAGAGCAGACATAATTTGTAAAAGTAATGCATTATGAAACCGCAAAGGAAATGTGGGATAAAGTTGGAAATATTTATCAAGGATATGCAAAGATTCAAAGAGAAAAATTGTAGGGATTTAGAAACAAATTTGAATCCTTAAGAATGATGGAGGAAGAAACTATTTCAACATACTTTTAGAGAGTTGACGAGGTGGTGACTACAATCAAAGGACTTGGTGAATTTATTGAAAAAAAAGAATAATAGTTCGAAAAGTGTTAAGAACTCTACGAAAAATATCAATCCAAATGTATGTGCCATAGAAGAAATGAGGAATTTAAAGAACATGACCATGGATGAATTGCACAGAATATTCACATCTTATGAGATGAGAATTGAGGCTCCAAATCCTAAATAAGCAACATTTAAGGAAATCAACAAGAGGAATGTCCCTTGTTATCACTCTTCACACTCAAGTGAAGAATTTGATGAATAAATGGCATAGTTTGTGAGGAATTTAAAATGTGGGATAGGAAAGTAAAAGGTAAAACTACCTTTGAAATGTTCTAAATGTGGAAATATTGGTTATTTTGCAGCAAAGTGTCCTCTCGGGGAAAACAACAAGTTCAACCACAAGCCAAGACAAGAGAAGAAAAATTACTATAAGGAATACTAATCCAAAAAGAAGAATTTCTACACCAAGCAAGAGAATAATATTCAAATGATGATGATGAAGGTGAAAGTACAGATGAAGGAATAAACAAAATTATATTCCTTTCCCTAGAATATAATAACCAATCAAAAATCAAGGAGAATACAAAATAAGAAAGTGGTGAAGAAAAAGATGTAGTTGTTGACTTGGAAGCTAAGTTAGAGGAAACCATTGAAGAAATTAATAATCTAAGAAAGATTATCAAGAAGTAAGACAATAAGATTGAACACTTGAACAAGAAATTGAAGGAAGGAGAAGAAGTCGGTCAAAAAAAGGAGAATCCTAGCAATGATGAAGTAAACAGGATAAATATTTTAGTGGAAACACTTGCAGAACTAAACAAGGAGAATCAAAAGCTAATGGAGCATCTACATAAGACTCAAGTAGACAAACAATGTTCAGAAAAAACAATTGAAAATTAATCTTGAAGATGAGAGAAAACTAATTGAAGAAATAAAGGCACTATTAATGGAAAAGGAAGAATAAATTCATGAGTGGGAAACTGAGAATTCCAAGCTCAAAGAAAAAGTTTTAAAATTTGTCAAAAAAGAGCTAAATGAAAAATATAATAAGAGCAGCAAAACCTTGGATGAAATCCTTAGAAGGAAGAAATGTAGATTTGATAAATCAGTTATTAGATTTTATCTTAATGATATTACTAAATATATTCAATCCAAAACACAAGGAAATCCTACTTACAGTAATGAAGCAGGCCCATATTCTTCACATGGAGAGAATGAAGTTAGAAAGAAAAATTGTGAACCTACAAATGAAGGAAAATTAAGAAGGACACATTCTTCAGCACAAAATCATATCAAGGGTCATATATCATAATGGAAGTATAAGTCCAAGTATGAACCACCATTTAATGGTTTTTTTCTTGTAATGGTTATCGTAACAAAGCTTTGAATTGTGAATTGTACACTAGAAGAAGTTATGGTTATGCCAAGTACATCATAAAGTGTTAGAACTATAACAAACCTAGGCCTACGGCTTGGGACTACAGAAGTCCTAAAAAATGTCGCCTGTCAAGAAATGAAAGAGTAAAGAAAGTGTGTGAAAGAAAGGAACATATTGATCATTCAATCTAGGAAGTCTTGTGTGTTGAGGAAGAGCTAGAAAGGTCACAAATCCTATTTTGAAAAAGGATTCTCGTTACAATGTCTTGCAGAACTCTAAGAAATGATCAAGACTGAAGTGGAGATGCAAAGGAGAAATTGATAAGAAAAGAAAAAATTGGTGTAAAGAACAATGACCAAGGATAATCAAAATCAGATATTGGAATATAAATTATTGTATCACTGGATCCAGTGACTATCTTTAGAAATACAGTTAAAACAAAGTCTAATGATTAAAAAAAAACTAGCTTGACAATTATAATCATTATTCAATGATTTTTTGCTTGAAGGTCTAAGCTATTGAAGGACAAGTTTAATTGATTAAAGTGTTTTTGAAGTGTTAAGATACAAGTGAAGATATCAATCACTTCTATTACAAATCTTGTGGATATATGATTTCATTTATCTCTAAGATTGAGGAGTTCATGATGTATACGTCGTTGCAACTTTAATGAATACAATATTGCAGACTTCGTAATAGGAAAATAAATTTCATATGGATTTGATAGTCAAACTCTTCCCCAGTTCACAAAGGATGATAACGAGCCAAAAGTTGTGCTTTTGTGAATAACTCTTATCTTTGTGGCCTAACTCCCCATGAATTTGTTTTCATGCAATGGGGGGTAGAGAAGGTTTTATATATATAATTTTTATGACTTTGGAACCAAGTTACATATAGAGGCGCTTGTAAAGGCTATGGAGGACATCATGGTTAAATATGATGGGACTGTCAGGAACTCACTTTGTGATGTTATTCAATTTCTATATGGTGAATATGGAATGCATAGTGTTTGGATTGAATCATGGAAGATTGATTATCTGAAAATGAAAAACACTTTTGAAAATTTTTATATATATGAGCTTGATCAAGAAATCAGAATCCTAGTTACATGTTACCAGAGAATGTGGAATATTTGAAAACAATCGGGGAGTTCCAGAACGTGTTTGATGCAGAAGTGTATAAAATTCAGTCACATAAACAAAAACTAGGAAAAAATATTGTTAGAATAAATCAAACCCATAGTTACACTTAGGAGAATAATTAATTAGTTTTGTCATTTTCCTAGATTCCTTACTAGCTAGTTGGCATCCACTTGCACCTAGAAGTCAAGAATTGCTAAAAATGGTTAATGGAGCACTTTAGAAAGATCCTGGAAAATATTTTTACAACTATGTAGTCATTCTAGAATAGTAAAAGTGTAGTTTTGCGTTTTATGAATTGCTTTGCTTTTCAGCAGTTTTAAGACAAAAGAGAAAAGCTAGTTTTTGAGTAACTGTCTTCTTGTTTTCCCAACTCATCCTCCTTATTTTTCTCCATAAAAAAGAATTGATATGATTTATTTCCATCACTTAACATATTTTACATCTCACTTATCAAATTTGTGAGCATATTGACAGATTAGGAAATTGATTTATTCACCTATGGGGGATTTTGACTTTTTTAGTAAGCCTGCTTTTGGTATAATTCGAATAGACTCCTTATGATTTTGAATATCTGGTGTAATTATATATTTGGACATCCTATTACTTCATGAGGTTGGTTTATGTACACTTATTCAATAGAATTTTGTGTCATGCTCCATATTCAGACTCCTTTTTGTGTAATTTTGCATGTTTGACTAGTAATTTTGTGAGTGCAATTGTTCTATAGCTTGGGATGAATTTCCACATGGTATCAGAGCCTTGGTAGTTCAATTATTATCCTTCCAAATTGATATTGTATGTTTTACATCACTATTTGGGAAAGCATTCTGCCAACTCAAGGGCATAGTTGTTGAGATATGGATCAATCTCACAGGATCATCTTGACTCCATTCAACTTTTTCAAATGGAAGGTTGAGATGGAGATTTTGTTGAGGAGTAAAGGCCTATTCAGAGTGACCATGGAAAATGATGCTGATCCCAATGAATCAGCAAAGAAAATTAAATGGCACAACAGGAGGGATGAGGCATATGGTCTCTTGTGTCTCAGCATTTCAAGAGACCTTCTTTTCCATCTTGATGGATTGACATCACCAAATGAAGTTTGGTAGAAGCTTGAGATTCTATTTGGAAATAAAGATGAAATGAGGGGACATAAACTTGAGAATGAGATGATCTCATTGAGTCCCAGTAGCTCTGAATCCTTGCAAGTCTAATTTTCCAAGTTTAAGGCCCTTGTTCTACACTAAAAATAGTATGGAATCGGAAATAAGGATGAGAAACCAGTATTGGCCATACTTTAAAATATTGGTACTGAATACTCCATGTTTGTTTCGACCTTCCATGCCATCAAATTGACAACACGAGCCTGGAAGATGGATAAGCTTGTTGACTTCATGGAATCCCTCACTCGTGAGCAAGACAAATTGGCTATGATGGGCACCATCAAACCTTCCAAAGACCAAGCATTGGTTGCTGGAGATTCTAAGGTGGATTCCAAAGGAAAAAAGAAATACAATTCAAAGAAACCACTAGAACAAAAGGGAGACAATTCCAAGTCTCAATAGGATTCCTTAGGCTCCAAGAAAAACTTCCAGAAGAAGAAGAATAAAGGTGAAATGAGCAGGTGCGCATACTACAGTAAGGGATATCATCCTGAGAGATCTTGTATGAAGATGAAAATTTACATGTTGACTCAACTTCTAGAGAAGAACAACATCTCCCTTCCTGAATGCGCAAAGAAGAGGGAAGGAGGATCAAATTCAAATCACAAGGAGAGAGTTCATGCCTTGGTTTCCAGCATTGCAAGATCCTCTACCTTCATCACTAATTCTAGAGCTTCAAGGGACATGGTTTTGACAAGGGATACTTTATCCTCTCTTGATGATTCAAAAGGTACAAAAATTGTTTTGGGAGATGACTCTATAATTCATAGTAAGGGAAAGGGTAGGATTGATCTTGATCATGGTTCTTTCAATGATGTATTGTATGTCCCAGGTCTTGTTGCTAACCTCTTGTTATTATATCAAATGACCCACACAAGGTCTCCTAAGAAGGTTTTCCTATCTCCCAATGAAGTTCAAATCTCAGAGAATTTGAATGGTAAAGTCATAGCAAAAGGTGTTGTGGATCACGGTTCAAAGGTGTACAATTTTTCCCATTTTCTACCTTTCTCTAACCCCTATTCTCTTCTCACTCATGCTAATGAAGTAAGAAAGATTTGGCATGATATATTTGGCCATATAAATTAAAAATATATTTCATATTTGAGTGACAAAGACATGGTCATAGGGCTACCAAATATCATGTTTTCTAAAGGAGTTTGTCAAGGTTGCATTATAGGAAAAAACCCAGAGCATAAGTATGAGAGAGTCGGTCATGAGTAAACCTATGCACCCCTTGATTAAATCCATAGTGGCATTGCTGGTCCATTCCCTCATATTTCCATGATTCGATCCAAATATCTCCTAACCTTCATATATTACTTTTCCATGTACTATTGGGTTTACTTCCTGAAGCATAAGTATGAAGTTTTTTACCTCTTCAAGGTTTTTTGAGCCTTGGTTGAGAACCAGTATGGGAGGAAACTCAAGATCCTCAAATATGATAATTGTGGAGAGTATAGCATGTCTGATTTCATCCATTATTGTGAAGATACAAGTATCCAAATGTAGCATTTTATTCCCTGCAAACCTCATCAAAATGGTGTTGCTGAGAGGAAGAATACATCACTTAAGGAGATGGCAACTTGTATGATGGATTCAAAAAAATTTCCACCAAATTTTTGGGATGAAACTATAAAATGTGAATCCTATATTCAAAATAGGTTTCCATAATCAACTTGATGGAATCACCCCTTTCAAATCTTGGAGTAGGAACAAGCCATATGTGACTCATTTCAGTATTTTTAGCTCAGGGGCTTGGGCTAGAATTCCAACTGAAAAGAGGAAGGCTTTGGAACCCCAAAATAAAGAGTGCCTATTTTCTGGGTATTATAAATATTCCAAAGGTTATAAGCTGATAAAATTTAACACTCAAAAATAGTTCATCAAAAGGAGTGTTCAGTTTGAAGAAGAGCCTTTGCCAGCAGTAGAAATTGGAGAGTCCTCTTCACCACCACCACGACTGAATGTAAGTGAAGAGACTAATGAGTTTGTTGATTATGATATTTCTAATAATTATGATAAAATTTCATATCCTAACAGTCCTACAAGACCAAAATTGGCTTCAAGGACCATTCATGTAGCTGGGGAACTAGCTGGGAATCCTAGTGACACTAGGAGGACTAGATCTCAATTTGAGAGTGCCCTTTCTGTGAAAGATCCATTATTTGCTGAGAAGTGTTATTTTATGGTTGAATCAGACCCTAAAAAATATTAATATGAATCAAAATATCCAATATGGTAAAAATCCATGAAAGAGGAATACATCTCGCTCTAGAAGAATGACACATGGGAACAAGTCAATCTCCCCCAGGGAGAAAGCTAGTCAAGTGTAAGTGGGTTTATAAAACTAAATTTTTTGATGATGGTTCACCTTTGAAATATAAGGAAATATTTGTATCCAAGGGCTACTCACAATTTCAAGGTATTGATTACAATGAGACCTTTGCACTAGTGGCAAAGATGGACTCCATAAGGCTAGTTTTGGCCATTGAAGCTTCAAGGCAATGGGAGGTGCATCACATGGATGTGAAGAGTGCATTTCTACATGGATATATGAAATAAGATATTTATATGAAGAAATCTGAATTTTTTTTTTTTTAATCCATCTCTTGTGTGCAGGTTAAATAAATCATTGTATGGGCTAAAGCAAGCCCCCAAGGCTTGGTATGCCAAGATTGATGTCTTTCTGCTATCACAGGAATTTGTTAGATGCAAGTATGATCCCAATGTCTATTTGAAGTTGATACATGGTTCCTTAATCATTTTTTTTTGTATTTGGATGACCTATTGATGACAAGAATTTCCATGAAATATATTTCCTTCTTGAAGGATCCGTTGAACCATGCCTTCTCTATGGCAGATTTGGGATTGTTGAGTCAATTCTTGAGACTCAAAATTTCTCAATCATCCCATGGTATCAAGGTACATCAATCCATGTATCCTTAATATCTACAAAAAAAGTTCAGCATGAAGGATTGCAAGTGAAGAAAGACTCCATTTCTCTATGGGGTTAAGCTTGAAGAAGCAAGTTCGAATCCATTGGTAAATAATACATTGTATAGGCAATTGATTGGGTGTTTTATTTATTTGACTCATACTCGAATTGAAATATATTATGCAGTGAGTGTGGCATCTAGACAAATGGATCAGCGTCATGAAATCCATTGGAAGGCAGCGAAGATAATTCTAAACTTTGTTCAAGGAACAAGAACTCATGGGATTTTCTATGCAACAAAATCTTACTTAGAGTTAGTTGGATTTACTGATAGTGATTGGGAAGATGATAACTTTGATAGAAAATACACTTCATGATTTTTGTTTATGCTTGCATATGGACCAATCAGCTAGTCAAGTAAAAATTAGAGTGCCATTGCACTCTCATCTACAGAGATAAAGTATAGAGGAGTTGTGAATGTAGCTACTCAGTGTTTGTGGTGCAGGGAATACTCAGAGAGTTTGGGATCGAAATAGAGAATTCCACTGTCATCAATTGTGACAGTAAAATAAAAATTCAAATCTCCACTAATCTAGTACAGATACAACAAACCAAACACACTGAGATTCATATGCACTATATCAGGCAGCTTGTGCATGATGGGATCGTTTCTCTACACTACTGTCCATCTTCAAAGCAAGTAACAGACATCTTCACCAATGTGTTTTCTTAGAAGAACTTCAGTAATGTAAAATCACTGCTGGGGATTTTTTATCATGTGGTGAAGAATGGTATATAACAATATTTCCAAAATTTTGTTTCATGTCCATGTTTTACGAAGGATTTTTCCCTTGTGGGTTTTGCCTCTTTCCTTGGTAGTATGGACAAGCAGTATGTAAAGGGTGACTAAGCCTTGTTGCTAGGCCCTATAATATGATCTATTTTTATGATATTTACATAAATTCAGGCTTGATGGGGGTGTTATAATAAATTAAACCCATAGTTACACTTAGGAGACATTAATTAATCATTTTTGTCATTTTCCTAGATTCCTTACTAGCTAGTTGGCACCACTTGCACCTAGAAGTCAACAATTGCTAAAAATGGATAATGGAGCACTTTAGAAATATCCTGGAAAATATTCTAACAAATCTGTAGCCATTCGAGAATAGTAAAATCACAGTTGTTCTTTTTTTGAATTGCTTTGCTTTTCAGCAATTTTAAGGCAAAAAGGAAAAACTAGTTTTGGATTAACTTCCTTCTTTTTTTCCCAACTCATCCTCTTTATTTTTCTCCATCCAAGATCATGGATCTGATCTCTTTCCATCACTTAACAGATGTTACATCTCACTCAGTGAATTCATGATCATATTGGCATATTAGGAAAGTGATTTATGCACCTATGGGGGATTTTGACTAGTTTAGTAAGCCTGCTTTTTGTCTAATTCGAATAGCATCCTTATGCTTTTGAATATTTGATATAATTATATATTTGGACAGACTATGGCTTCATGAGGTTGGCTGATGTACACTTATTCAATAGAATTTTATGTTATGCTCCATATTCAGTCTCATTTTTGTGGAATTTTGCATGTTTGACTAGTAATTTTGTGAGTGTAATTGTTCTACATCTTGGGCTTAATTTCCACAAATATTACACCCTGTGGAGATAACTCATGGACTCTACCTATATATATCAAGAGGCTCATCCGTAATGGCTAGAAGACATTCAAAATTGATATGAGAAAACCATCATATATGCATTCCATGGAGATTGTAGAAGAAATTGATAGGTTTCAGGACAAACTTAGGGTTGTTCCTAGTCATGAACCGGTGAGAATTGAAGCACATAATAATGCCACTCTCATTTATTTTCAACATTTTCAAAGTACATTTTCTAGTAAATGTGTGCCAAAGGAGTACGACCTTTCAAGGGAAGCTTTTGAATGGGTAGTTGGTGAGATTGAATTTCACTTCTTATAGTCCTTAGAAGCTTTGAGTTGAGGGAAATCATAATTGTGGAAAAGAAAATAAAACATCATCATTATTTATGTATCTAAAACCTGAGGTCAACAAGACAAAGAAAAAGTAAAAGAATGTGTGGTGTACTTTAGAGTACACAACCTTGTGAGTTGTTACAAAGGAAATTGAAGTGTGGTATGATCTGAATTTAGTGATTACTATCATAGAGGAGGATGTTGAATTTGTCAAATCATCTTATGAAATTCCATATCAATATATTGCACCCAAAAAAAAATATCTCCATGGATCCTCCGTATAGAAATGAACAGAGATATGATGATTGATAAAATGTTGAGTATGGAAGACATTTCAGACAAGATCAACCTCGAGTTTAAGGATTTGACATACATTTTTTATGACGATGATGCAGAAAAATCTATTATATGAAAATTGAAATTAACATGCTTACAGAAATGGCTCTTAGGGAAATTCCATATAATAATAAAGTTTTTATCAAGTGTGAGAAAATCAACAAGTTTGATGAGAATGATGGATTTAATCCTAAGACATAATGGATGTTAGATATATAAGGTGTCAATATGTTAGTTGTAATGTTCCATTGAAGAAAAATGACAAAATTATAAAGATTCTGGTTTTGGAATTTTGTCAAACACTTTCAACAACTAGGTTTTAAATTAAAGAATCACTTGAAAACTTTAAAATTTAAAACACCGTGCTAAAAATTATTTAACTCCATAATATTGAACAATCACATTGAACACAGATGATTTTTGGTCAACATTGACCAAGGAAAAACCCCAACCTAGGGAAAACCCAAAGAGAAGAGAACTCGAAATTTTCTATACACATAATTTTTCTCTTTCCCACAGACTAGAATAATTTCACAAATTACAATAGAATATTTCTACCTCAATATTCATTCCAATGAATAGTAGTATGGCCTATTGTACATCTTGTCCACATGTGGTTGTACTAGATGTACAGCATGCTCATTGCTTTGCCACAAAAATTGTGTCACAGGTGCCAAAATCACCCTGTTGTGTGATACTGACAGTTTGCAATAAATGCTACAACCATTGCCTTGGGATTTATGCCCACAATTGTTGTCGTATGACTATGTCATAATGTTGTACGGTCACTTTCTTGGTTTCCTCGGGAAATGTATTGTTGAATATTCTTGGAAAATGTGTCAAATTGCGTTGGGAACCATTTGTCCTTCTTCACTCTTTTCTTTCTCTTCTTGGTGGTGCTGTTGAAACTTTCCTTTTTCCCTTTCTCATTATTTTAGACTTTAATTATAGTAAATAATTCCTAAATACAATATAAGGGATAGTATTAGTGTGGAAATTGAACCCAGGTGTTAGAACAATTACACTCACAAAATTTGCCAATTACACATGCAAATTACACACAAAGGAGACTGAATATGGAGCAGAACACTAATCTGTATTGAATAAGCGTACAATAGCCAACCCTATGAAGTCATAGGCTGCCACAATAAATAATTACATGATAGATTCGAATGCATCAGGATGCCATTCGAATTTGGTCAAAAGTAGGCTTACTAAATCTAAGCAAATCCCCCATAGGTGCATAAAGCAATTTCCAAATCTATCTAGGAGCTCACGAATTGGAAAAATAAATTATGCAAGCTAATAGATGATGGAAGGAAAACTCATACATGTTTTTCTTAGGAGAAAAGAGTGGAGGATGATGAGGACAAAAAACAAGTTAACTTCACCTAGTCAAACTTTCCCAATTGCCTTAAAACTCAGAAAAAGCAGGCAATAAAGCAGAAAACGCAGACATGCGCTAGGAAGGCCAGGAATAAAGCAAATTTGATTCCAAGTGGTTTCCCAAGCGCTCCATCACTCAAATTTAGCAATTTTGACCACTTTGGATGTGTGGAGGACAACTTGCATAAGGTGGAATATGGAAACTAGGAAAATAAGACAAATTTTGGATTAATTAATGTCTAAGGTAGCTAACTATGGGTTGATTATTATAACACCCCCCCTTAAGCCTGAATTATGAGTAAAATATCAGAAAATTATAGGGCCTAGCAACAAGGCTTAGTCACCCTTTACATACTGCATGTCCATTTAACCAAGGAAAGAGGCAAAAACCCAGCGGGAAAAATCCTCCCTTAAACATGGACAGCATGATCAACAATCCCTAGCAGTGATTTGAGATTGATGAATGTCTTCTCACAAAAAACTTTGGTGAAGATATCTGCTACTTGTTCTGAAGATGAACAGAAGAGTAGGTGAATGGTGCCATCATGCACAAGTTGTTTGATGTAGTGCATATGGATCTCAATGTGTTTGGTTCTCTGTCTCTGAACTAGATCATTGCAAATTCGAATGGTACTCTGATTATCACAATAGATAGTAGTTGAGTATTCTGATTCGAAGCCACACTCACCAAGTAACCCCTGCAACCATAAACATTGAGTTGTTGCATTTACAACTCCTCTGTACTCTGCTTCTATAGATGAGAGTGCAATGGCACTCTGTTTCTTGCTTGACCAGCTGATTGGTCCTTTAGAAAGCATGAACACATATCCTGATGTTGAATTTCAATTTGTGTTGTCACCTGCCCAATCACTGTCAGTAAACCCAATCAAATCAAGATCAGATTTAGCTTTGTAGAAGATCCCATGAGTCCTTGTTCCCTTAACAAAGTTAAGGATCCTTTTGGCTGCTCTCCAATGGATCTCATGAGGCTGATCCATGTATCTTGAAGCCACACTTACTGCATAAGAAATATCAGTTCGAGTATGTGTAAGATACAGCAAACATCCAATCAATTTCCTATACAGTGTATTGTTTACCATAGGTGAAGAATCAGCTTCTTCAAGCTTAACTCCTGAAAGGAAGGGAGTCTTGCTTGGCTTGCAATCCTTCATGTTGAATTTGTTCAGAAAATCCAAGGCATACGTGGACTGATGTACTTTGATTACTTGTTTGGTTTGAGCAATCTCAAGCCCCAAGAATTGGCTCAATAAGCCCAAATCATTCATTGAGAATGCATGGTTCATTGCATCCTTCAAGGAGGCAATTTCATCCTTTGAGCTTCCTGTAATGAGAAGGTCATCAACATACAAAAAAATAATCAGTAATGAACCATGAATCAGCTTCAAATAGACATTTGGATCTGACTTGCATCGAACAAAATTCGGTGATAGCAGAAAGCTATCAATCTTGGCATACCAAGCCCTGGGGGCTTGCTTAAGCCCATACAATGAATTCTTTATCTTGCACACAAGAGATGGATTAGTAGAAAATCATTGAGGCTGCTGCATGTAAATATCTTCAGTGAGATATCCATTCAGGAAAGCACACTTCACACCCATGTGATGTACCTCCCACTGCTTCGAAGCTGCAATGGCTAAGGCTAGCCTAATGGAGTCCATCTTTGCCACTGGTGCAAAGGTCTAATTGTAGTCTATGCCATGTACTTGTGAGTATCCCTTGGATACCAATCTATCCTTTTATTTTAAAGGTGAACCATCAGCAGCAAATTTGGTTTTGTAAACCCACTTACACTGAACTAGCTTCCTCCCTGGGGGGAAATCAACCAGCTCCCAAGTGTTGTTATTCTGGAGTGAGTTGAACTCTTATTTCATGGATGTTTGCCATATTGGATCATTTTCTGCATATTCATATGTTTTTGGGTCTGATTCAACCATCAGATAGCATTTTTATACAAACATAGGATCTTTCATGCACAGAGCACTCTCAAACTGAGATCTAGTCCTCCTAGGATCATTAGGATTTCCAGCTAGTTCTCCAGCTGCATGAATGGTCTTTTCTGCCCATTTTGGTCTTGTGATACTGTTAGGATCTGCAATTAAATCATCATTATCAGACATATCAGAATCATCAAGTTCAACTATCTCTTCACTTAAATTCAATGGTTCTGGTGGTGAAGAGGATTCTCCAACGTCCACTGCTGCTAAAGGCTCTTCTTGGAACTGAACACTCCTTTCAATGAAGGATTTGTTTGTGCTCAAATTGATCAGCTTGTACCCTTTTGAATCTTCAGAGTACCCAACAAATAGACAATCTTGGCTTTGGGGCTGCAAAGCCTTCCTCTTTTCTGTTGGAATTCTAGCCCAAGCCCTTGAGCCAAAAATCCTGAAATGGGTCACATCTGGCTTGTGCCCACTCCATGCTTCGAAAGGAGTCATACCATCAAGCTGTTTATGAGGCACCCTATTCTAGATATAGGCTGCACAATTTATAGCTTTGGCCCAAAACTTTGGTGGCAAAGTCTTAGCCTCCATCATGCATGTTGCCATCTCTTTCAGTGATCTGTTCTTCCTCTCAGCAACACCATTTTGCTGTGGTGTGTAAGGGATAGAATGTTGCATCTGAATATTTTCATCTATAAAATATTGAATGAAATTAGACTTGACATACTCACCACCATTATCAAATCTGAGGACCTTGATTTTCCTCCCAAACTGGTTTTCAACCAAAGCCTTAAAGACTTTGAAGAGGCCATAAACTTCAGACTTGTGTTTCAGGAAGTAAACCCAGCAATACCTGGAAAAGTCATCTATGAATTTCAATGCATATTTGACCTGAATCATTGACATATGAGGAAATGGGCCAGCAACATCATTGTGGATCAACTCAAGAGGTGCAGAGGTTCTCTCATGACTAGCTTTCTCAAATTTATGCTCTGGGTGTTTTCCTAAGATGCAACCTTGACAGAATCCTTTGGAAATATTAATATTTGGTAACCCTATGACCATTTATTTTTCACTAAGATCAGAAAGATACTTGTAATTGAGGTGGCCAAATATTTCATGCCAAATCTTGCTTGCCTCATTAGCATGAATCAGAAGAGCATAGGGGTTTGAGTAGGGTAGGAAGTGTGAGAACATGTATACTTTAGAAGTGTGATTTGCAAATCCTTTTGCAATGACTTTACCACTTGAGATCTCTGTGATCTCAACTTCATCAGGGGAGAATATGACCTTCTTTGGAGACCCTGTGTGGGTCATCTGATACACTGATAAGAGGTTAGAGGCAAGACCTGGAACATACAATACATTGCTGAACTTACCATGGTCAAGATCAATCCTCCCTTTTCCCAAACTTTCGGTGAGAGAGTCATATCCTAGTACAATTGGTGGACCTTTCGACATGTCAAGTGACGTGAATGCCTCCTTGGTCAAAACCATATGTCTTGAAGCTCCAGAAACAATGATGAAACTAGGTGAGCTTGATGTGCCAGCAACCAATGCATGAACTCTCTCTCTCTTTCTTTTTAATTTGATCCTCCTTCCCTCTTCTTTGAGCTATCAGGAAGGGAGATGCCATACTTCTCCAGGAGTTGGGTCAGCATTTCAATTTGCTTATTCATGCAAGAGCTTTTAGGATGATTTCCCTTACTGCAGTATGCGCACTTTCACATTTCTCCTTTGTTCTTCTTCTTCTGGGGGTTCTTCTTGGAACCTTGAGGCTCCTCTGGAGACTTGTTCTTGTCTCTCTTTTGCTCAGGTGGCTTCTTAGATTTCTTCTTTCATTTTGAATCCACCCTCAAATCTCCAGCAACTAGAGCTTGGTCTTTGGAAGGTTTGATGGTGCCCATCATCACCAATTTATCTTATTCTTGTGTGAGAGATTCCATGAAATCTGCAAGGCTAGGCATTTTCCAGGCTCGAGCTGTCAACTTTGTGGCATAGAAGGTCGAGACAAACACTGAATAGTCAGGTCCAAGCTTTGAGAGTATGGCCAAAACTAGTTGCTCATCCTTCTTTTCGATCCCACACTATTTTAGCTACAAAATAAGGGCTTTGAACTTGGAAAAGTAGAGTTGCAGGGATTCAAAGATATTGGGACTCAGGGAGATCAATTCATTTTCAATTTGATGTCCCCTCATCTCACTTATCTTACCAAAGAGCTCAACAAGCTTCTCCCATACTTCATTTGGTGATGTTAATCCATCAAGATGGAAAAGGAGGTCTCTGGATATGCTCAGACACAGGAGACCATAGGCCTCATCCCTCCTGTTGTGCCGTTTAATTTTCTCTGCAGCTACATTGGGCTCTGCTTCTGTTTCCATAGTCACTCTGTAGAGGCCTTTCTCTCTCAACAATATCTCCATCTCTGCTTTCCATTCAAATAAGTTAAATGGAGTCAAGATGATCTTCTGAGATTGATCCATAGCTCAGAAATTGTCCCTTCAGTCAGTAGGATGCTCCCAGTCAATGATATCAAACCTGAAATAACAAATTGGAAGGAGAGAAATCAATCTACAAAGGCTCTGATACCATGTGTAAATTGAACCCAGGTGTTAAAACAATTACACTCACAAAAATTGCCAATTACACATGCAAATTACACACAAAGGAGACTGAATATGGAGCAGAACACTAATCTGTATTGAATAAATGTACAATAGCCAACCCTGTGAAGTCATAGGCTGCCACAATAAATAATTACATGAGAGATTCGAATGCATAAGGATTCCATTCAAATTTGGTCAAAAGCAGGCTTACTAAATCTAATCAAATCCCCCATAGGTGCAAAAAGCTGTTTCCAAATCTGTTTAGGAGCTCACGAATTGGAAAAACAAATTAGGCAAGCTAATAGATGATGGAAGCACAAATCATACATGATTTTCTTAGGAGAAAAGAGTGGAGGATGATGAGGACAAAAAACAAGTTAACTTTACCTAGTCAAACTTTCCCAATTGCCTTAAAACTCAGAAAAAGCAAACATGTGCTAGGAAGGCCAGGAATAAAGCAGATTTGATTCCAAGTGGTTTCCCAAGCGTTCCATGACTCAAATTTAGCAATTTTTACCACTTTGGATGTGTGGAGGACAACTTGCATAAGGTGGAATATAGAAACTAGGCAAATAAGACAAAAATTGGATTAATTAATGTCTAAGGTAGCTAACTATGGGTTGATTATTCTAACAATAAGTTCACTAGATCTAAGGTCCATATTAAATGCACTTTTTAATAATAAATGCTAATTATTAAATAGATCACTTAAATATGACCCACAACTCATAAAGTACAAAACAACTCTTTTTATTTATATAAGATCACTTTTTACATAAATACAACATAAGGAACAAAAGGCCTTTTTGTCCCCCTCATCACACACACCAAAACTATGAGGGAGTGCCTTCAGAGTTAAATATTTCAACAGCCATAATTATGTGGAAGCTACTAGACCAACAAGTAATCACTTGATTGAGGTTATGGAAGTGGTTGGAATTGAGTGTTATATTTTTTTAGACCAAAACATGTAGGTGTTAATCTCTGCCACAATCGTCATAGTCAGGATCTGGGGAGGCGATTAGTCCATGTCACGAAACTCAACGTGAGCTCGATGAGTTTCAAACCCTTGACGTATTGCTATGATACCAATTGTTGAAATAATAAGAAGGGGGGTGAATCAGTATTTGCACAATTATAAGAATTTTAATCAAGATCAAGTTGTTAATCACCAATCATAGCATATCATCAATGTACATGAAAATAACAAGATGCACAGTACACAATATTTTGACATGGAAACCCAGTTCATGGTGGTAAACCACGGAAACCTTTTTAAAAATAAATTTGACCCAACAACAACTGGGGTAATACAACTTTTCCAGCTACAACTAGAAGGGGATATAATCCCTTACGCTTCATTAGTTACAACTGAAAAGCTCCTACAATAGCTTAACTCACAGGATTGTGAGCCCTAGCACCACCCTACCACCCTGAAGAAAAGGATAACCGAACCTGTGGACCTGTCAAACCAATTATTGAACCTGCTACTGATAACCTCTTCTCTCACCTCACTGCCAAATCATCATTGTATATTGATAAGTTATTTCACTACCATACATTGGTCATGTACATCCTTGTACAGCTCATCAAACACAAGTGACTGAACAGGTAATTCTGCTTTGCTTTCGTTGAACATAAGGCATGCATCATCATATCATATCATGTATAGGAAAGTGTGCATCATAAAGTGTTCATCAAATCATAGAGTAGCATGTATCATATCATAGTATCATGCATCATCATGTATCACCACTTCACACTTCATTGTACACTAGTACATACACTCATATCACTGTACATACCACTATATGTACATCCATACTTCATTGTACATATACATATTGTACACATAACTGTACATACACTTGTCCACTCATATAAACACATCACTATACATATATTTGTACACTCATATAAACACATCATTGTACATGCATATGTTCAGTCACTGTACGTACCTTGTTCAATCATTGTACATACCACTTCATTATACATATAAATACATACCTTGTCACTTGGATAAGTATGTCACTTTGTATGGGCATGTATGTGTAGGTTTGCTATAGAAGACCCCAAAAACTAACCTTTCACTGCTTCAAATTTGTGACTATGGTTGACCTTTAATTCAGGACTATTGAAAAATATCAGGAAACTCGGTACTGTGTATGATGACCTTAACCAGAGACTTTAAGCAGCAGTAAAGTATACTAATGTTGAACACCAAAACTTTGGACTATTCAAGCTTGCAAATCTCGGTTCTCGCAGCAGTACTCACCAAACCAAACATTGTTTTAAACCCCAAAAATATATATTTCTGTGAAAATTTGGGTCTGCAACATTGTGATAGTCCACACCTATGTTGTACGAAATTTATACCTCAAACCACTATCCAAACCTTGTTAATTGCCCAAAATTTCAGACTGTTTACTCTCTTCCAAAACCCAGACTGTTTATTCCCCAAAAAAATTATCTTTGTGGAAAATACTAATCTCTTCTGCTACTGCTGTTGCTGTTGTGTTTTCCTCCTCGGAAATCTGAAAAATGCCTCAGTTCAAACTCCTAAGAAACTTGCATTCGTTAATGATGATTTATGGTAAATGTTTGGTGCATTTATACACCTACTAGGCATGGAGAGGGATGGTTTTAGGGCCAAATTCAAGGAGGATTAAAAAGTTTTATTAATTAAAAAAAATTGACATATTATTATTTAATGGAGCCGAATTCAAGGGCAAGTTAGAAATTGTTTTAACAAACAACCACTCAATGGGGCTAACCTTAGGGGAGGTTTTAATTATCTATTTTTTAATAAAAAATGATGCCAACGTAGGAGGGATTAGGTTGGTCGACTTCTTCAAAGGGTATTGAGAGATTCAATTTATTATATAATGATTAAAAACATTCACAGGGGTATTAAGGTGATCCATTTTAATTTAAGTTAAGGGATAGATTTTTTACAATTGTTACTTCAACCAATGGTAAGGGTTATATGTTTAAGGGTCACCAAATGAGGGCTTCGTGTAATGGGAATTATCATGGGATTAACAGGGAATCATTAGAATTTTAAGGGAAAGGCATACATCATAGGGTCAACTTCTATATTGTGGAATTAGGGACTTCTCCTATGGTACCATGGCCTCATTAAAAACACAAATGACCACAGAATGGGTCATTTGGACTCTTTGAACTTCTACACTTCTTCAACCCACTAAGGTCACTTTATATGGTACTAGGGCATAGGTTGCGGTACTAGGGAACGAAAGAAACAATTTGGAAACCATAGAAATAAATTCGGGGTACTTAAACACTCTAAAGGGTCTATAGGGAGTTTTCCATTGTGCCAAGGGATCCAAGGGCTTCAGACTTGGGCTTGGAAAAGGTCAAAAGGTATCCTTTGACATTGAAAAACTTCTAACCATGAAGGGATCCTCAAGGGGCACCAAGACACACATGTTGGCATCAATGACAATTTAGTCAACAATCCCCCCCTTTGTCATTATTGACAACTTCAAAGCTCCCCCTTAGAATTATCTTCCTTTCTTCACAAATCCTCCCCTTAGAGCAGCCTTCATTTAACTTCCTTGTTCAAATTTTTATCCCCCTTTGGCATCAATGGAAAAGGGTACCGTCTTGTAGTATTACTTCTCCCCATATCATGCTGATGTGTATTTGAAGTTGGATCAATTCAATTAGGAGATTGTATGACTCCCGAATTTTCTAGAAGGTACTCAAAGGTATCTCTTTGAGAAGCTTAGTAAATATGTATGAAATCTTTTCTTTTGTCCCAATATATTCCAACTTGATATTCGTATATGTGACTTGCTCCCGAAAAAAGTGAAACTTGAAAGGAATATGATTGTTATTGGAGTGCATGACTGGATTCTTGGAAAATTTGATGGCACTCGTATTGTCATAAAGAATTGAAATTGTCTCATGACATGTCACATGTATGTCTTGCAGAGTTTGTTTTCATCCAAAGAATATGAGTACAACAGGCTCTTGTTTCTATATATTCTGCTTTGGAAATTGATAAGGACACTGAAGACTACTTTTTTCTTGACCAAGATACAAGACAAATGCCTAGGAAAAAGTTTTGTTCCACTAGTGCTTCTTCTGTCGTCAACATGTCCTACCCAATCTGCGTCTGAATAAGCTATCAACATTATATCATTTCCTCTTGGATACCAAATTCCAAAGTCCATAGTTCCTTTGAGATATCTCAATATCATTTTAACTGCTACAATGTTAGTTTCCTTTGGAGCAGCTTGGAATCTTGCAACTTGTCCAATAGCTTGCATCATATATGGACTTGAGGTTGTTACATATAGTGCACTACCAATCATTGACCTATAAATCCTTGGATTAACTTCTTCATATTCATCTTCCTTAATCATCTTACAACCAGTGATCATAGGAGTACTCACAGGTTTACAATCTTCCATCTTGAATTTCTTTAACATTTCCTTGATATATTTTGTCTGAGCAATAAATATGCCTTCTATTTCTTGAGATATATGAAGTCCCAAGAAGAAGGTCAATTCACCGAGCAAAGACATTTCAAATTATTTTTGTATGTTCTTAGCAAATTGTTGACTTAGTGAATCATTATCACTTCCAAAGATGGTATCATCAACATATATTTCAATGATGAGTATGTTGCTATTGTCTTGTTTGATGTACAAATTTATGTCTGCGCTTCTCCTCTTAAATTTTTGTTGCAGCAAGTACATGTCCAATCTGGAGTACCAATCTCTAGGAGATTGCTTTAGGCCATATAAATCCCTTTTTAGTCTACATACATGGTCCTTGTTTTTCAAATTTTGAAATCCTTCTGGTTCTTCGATGTAGACTTCTTCTTCTAATTCCCCATTCAAAAAAGCTAATTTTATGTCCATCTGATACACTCTGATGTCTTTAGAGAAAGCATAATCCAATATCATTATAATAGCTTCCATTCTGAATACTGGTGCAAATGTTTCTTCAAATTATATTCCTTTGATCTAAGCATAACCTTTACAAACAAATTGGGCCTTGTTTCTTATTACTTTTCCATCTTCATTCATTTTGTTTCTGAAAACCCACTTCATGTCAATCATATTCCTTTTTTTTGTTCTAGGAACAAGTTCCCATGTTTCATTTTTCTCAATTTCATCTAATTATTCTTTCATTGCTTTGATCCAATGCTCATATGTGCTGGCCTCTGCAAAATTTCTTGGTTCAGTTGTAGATAATAAAGAGAAGTGTACCTGCTCATTTCTTCTAGATTGTCTTCTTCTAGTTCTGATTTCAGCATTCTTATCACCAATAATTTGTTCTAATGGATGGTTCTTCTTGTACCAATTCTTAGGAATCTATTGATCCCTTTTTTATTCTTGTTCCACATTTGGTTGATTATGTTCTTCATCTTTTGTAAGTTTTTCTACATTCTCATCTAGTTGTTCTTCCATTTTAACTTCCTTCATTTCTTTCTGAACAGAAACTTCCTTTTCTTCATCGTCTAATTCTTCTGAGTCTTCTCTAGATGATGTTATCCTGTTTCATGATGTCATATTCTTGGAGCAACCGTTATCAACATACCATTCACCAAAGCTATTATTCTTAGCTTGAAGAGCAATTCCACATTTGTAGTTATTTGAGGTGTCCTTGTGTTTGATCCATAACTTGTGATGTTCCCCCTTTTGATTGTTGGACCTTTCCTCATTTTTTACTATCGGTATCGTCATTATGAAATCTTTGGCTATATGTCCAAATTTGTTACACTTGTAACATTCCACTTTTGATATTAAGGGACCAAATCTTTTATTGTATTGTGGCCATTTGAGGCTTGTAGGGTTATTCCTTGTTTCAAAATTTCTTCTTCGAAAACAGTTTACAGCCTTGTGTCCAAATTTTCCACATATAATGCAATACCCATTGTAACACCTCGGTTTTGACCCCAATGCATTAAATGTACATGATGTATATATTGTAATTAATCATGGTGCGGAGCTAAAGGAAAAAGACCCACCATCAATTTGGTTGTGTTATGTTCGGCGATTGAAATCGTTGCCGATTGTATATCGTGATATACGGCACGTATTAGTTTCGGCATCATGTAAATATGCACTTTAATTAAAATGAACCCCAACCAGATATGTCAATGCAACCAATATGAAAAGGGCATGATTTTCCTAAGGACAAGGGGGGGGATTATTAAACTTTGAACCTATGGGGGAAAGCCATGTGTCAGCTGTTAAACCATTTTGACTTGCTCACCTTCCCTTGTCTTATCCAACTACCACCATTAAAAGTTTTGTTGTTAGTTGGGGCAACTATGGTTGGGGAGTGGAGTGTGGCAGGACTGTCAGTCCTTGCCCACACGCACACTCCATGAGCAGGTTGACCCTCACGTTGGCAAGGAAAACCACCACCTCCATGCGGACTCCCCATTCTCTCCACTAGGCCATTCTCTCCATTGTCGACTCATCCTCATGCATAGGCAGGAAATTTTTCATCCTCACGCAGGGATGGTAGTTCTGTTCATTCTCACGCATAGGATTCTTCCTGGTTTTTACTCATGCAGCGAGCTGGGAGTCGTGTTCTTTCACCCACGATTTCCCTGTGAAGGGCCATTCCCATTTTTCTGTTGTGTGCATGTTTTCCTTACCGATTTGTGGCCTATGTATATGGTTTTCTCCTGCCCAGCGAAGAATCGGGATTTCCTCTTCCATCTTTGGACTGTGTAATTTTCCCTAGTGGATTCATTGTTGAGAACAGGATCTTGTTTCCCCATGCCAGTTGGCTTTGTCTGCCTTTACGTTTTGGGGCTGCTATAGGTTGTTTTGGAGTCGTTTTGGCCACGATAGGACCAAGAACGGCTCAGGAATTGTTTTCCTTGCCCAAGCTGTGAATCGCTTGTGTGACTGCGTGTATTCAATGGTTGGTCTTCGAACTGTGTTGGAGTAGGGATGAGGGCTTGGTTTGCTTGATAAACCTGGTGTGTTTGGAAACCACACAGACATAGCTAGAGAGATGGCTTTCTTCTCCACAACCCCTGAATAGCACTGGAAGGGAAGTCAGGGCCTGAGGGACTGTGTAGCAGAGAAAGGACTAATTCCTTGTGTTGGGTGTGTGTGGGTGTCTTAGAGGCCAGGCTAGTTCTGGTGTAGGTGTTCCTAGCTCTATAATGGGCTCACCATCTTATTTATCCTTTCCCAGCCCTTTGATGGCATGATAAACCTGACCATGTTGGCTTGGCTATCTTGTTGATGGCCTGATAAACCCAACTGTGTTGGCTTGGCTATGTGTAAGCCTGCTTGTTCCTTATTCCTTGGGGAATTATTCCTGGCTTGAGGGTGGTATCATTGATGAGATATTTAGGAGCATGCTAGCCTATGGTTGGGTGAAACGTTGTAGCGACGTAACTAGTTGCGAGACGAGTTCTTTACGAGATAAGTAATCTTGACTATTTTGTCTCTGTATTTATATTTATTGTTTAATGAATATGATGAACATGTTGAATGCTTGTATGAACGCGTGTTTTCTTCCGTTGTATAATAAATAATCATGTATGCATGTTCTAGTTCAAATAATTTTAATTCAGCATTTTATGTACATCCATGTTCATGGGGCGGTTGCCCAGATGGTCAATGCCATGGTAGCGTCCTCTTCGCCGGTCGGAGACAGGGATGTTACAGTGTGGTATCAGAGCTCATGTTGCAGCATGGGCCTGAATGGACCATGAAGATGCAGTGATAGAGGCAGGTGGCCTTCTACCCAGTAGCAATAAAAAAAAATTGGACAGAAAAACCTCAATCTTCAAAATTTTTCTAAGTGCTGGAACCATCGGCCCATCGAAAGACTTAGTGACAAGTTCTTTCGATGCAGTGGAGCACTTAGTGGGAAGGCCACCCGACGGCCAATGTGGTGGAAGATAGAGGAGAGGGAAATTTAGGAAATTTTCTAAGTGTTTTGGCCGTCGGCACATCGGAAGACCTAGACAAATGGATCGCCGATACTTAGCCAATTGAGAGCCGTTGTTGTGGAAGGCTAGTGCTCTAGGCTTCCGATGAGAAGAGACTGTCGATACAGATCAGGTTATGCCTCAGCGGACTGGGCTGTCGATTGGAAGAATATCAAGGATGATGGGCCACCATTGCGGCTATTGATGGGACTATTTTTCCAACGAAAAGAAGAGAATTGAGCTGATCAAGCAACGGAAAGGAAGACTAAAGGGAAAATTTCAAAAATTTCTCTAAGTCCGAGAATCATTGGCCATCGGCGATGGTTAGTTGAACACATTACCGAAACCTAGTTAATTCAGTTGCCAATGAGCTATGTCGGATGAAGATAGTGGATTGAACATCCGTCATTGCGGCTGTCTAATGGAATATACTTCTGAAGGTTAGAGGCTTCGACCGTCGATAGTGGATAGAGCTTCCGACAGTCAATGAGTTTATGGCCCGCAGAACCTATAGTGGGATCACTACCCGCCATTGTGGCTGTTTAGTGGACTATCCCCTCAATTAACAGTGCACCCGATCACCGATGAACAATGGAGAAAGTTAGTTGTTTTGACCACCGAAACGTCAAAATGTTAGTTGGAAAAAGGTCCGATTGGGAAAAAGGAAATTTTGAGTTTTCTATGGGATTTCCCAATAGATTTTGACTGTTTTTCAGTGGTATTTTTAGGGATTTTTCAGTGGATTTTCAGGGCTGAAAAGGAGAAAGTGGCAATGATCTTATGCGCCAGATTGCGCGAAAATCATAGATTTACAACAACAACAAAAATGGGGGTGCTGCCCCCTTGACCCCTATCGTCCCCCTCAGACAGACGTTCTTTGATGAAGAAAATCTTGTGTTTGGGAAAATTTGTTATTTTATGATTATTCCAGGAGAAGGTAAGTAATTCTGATTTATATCAATGTTATGCATCTAACAGTTGTGTTACTAACACGTTTGCAGAATCATAATCACCTTCAAGAGCAATATTCCAGGTAGTGCAGTTTGATAAGTAAGTGGTGGTTTAGTTATGAGAACCCATGATGGATATGATGCGTAGGATTCCTATGAGTGTGCATGAGATGCCATGGGAGAAAATGTCCGTAATGGAAATGATGACATAGAGTCTAATGGAAGGATATTCCAAGAGACACTGTCAGATGTTGCAGCCACCATGAGAAGCTTGATTAAATCCCAGGAAGAGCAACACCAGCTGAATGTTGCAATGTTGCAGAGTTTAACAAACTTGCAGAGAAAGATAGACTCTAGACAAGGTACAGCAAGACCAGAAGGCATTAAGAGCAGTACTAGGAGAATGATAAGGACTTCTAGTGGATCATCTGACTCCAAAGAATCCAGCAGGGATTCAATTTCTTCTTCTCATAAAAGAAAAAGAAAGAGACACCATAGGGATCGCTCTTGGGATGAATTTAAGAAAGCTAAACCTCCTACATTTGATGGTGAAATAAAGACTGGACAAGAGGCTAAAGCTTGGCTTCTTGGGATAAAGAAGTACTTTCAAGTGCATGATTATTCAGGAAACATGAAGGCAAGAGTTTCCATATTCAATCTGAATGGAAGGGCATCCATTTGGTGGGAACACTTCAAGCAAGTAAAGAGGATCAATGAAAGGAGACTTAAGTGAAAATAGTTCAAGAAGTATTTCAAGTAGAAATACCTCTCTGACAGGTATTATGATGACAAGATTAAGGAGTTCCATGAGCTGAGATTGGGACAGCAGACCATGAAAGAGTATGCAAATAAGTTTCTGGAGCTGTTGAGGTATGTCTGGTACATCAGAGATGAAAAAGTGAAGGTCCATCATTTTCTGAGTGGATTCCTCAGTCTTACAAAGATAGAATTGAGTTTTATGAACCTAGAATTCTTGAAGAAGCAATAAGGAAGGCTAAGTATTGCTATGAGCAAGGCAAAGGTAAACCGGATTACCATAAGGCATGGAAGAAGAAGAAGAATGAGAAGTTTGAACAAAGAAAGAAAGGTTTCAAACCTTTTAACTTCAAGAATCAGCAGAAGCAACCATCCCAAACTGTGAGTAAACCAGTTGGAGTGACAGGAGAAAAGCCTAAGGATCCACAACAGAATAGAGGACCACTTCAATGTTGGAGATGTGGAGGACCCCACATGCGCAGAACTTGTCCACTTGAGAATGAGAGTGCAAGAATAGCTTACAACATTCAAGAAGCAGAAACAGTGGGTCAAGTAGCAAGGGCAGTCCCTAGGATTTATGCAGCACTGGAGGACCTCCAGGCAGATCACTAGTCAGCTGTGGTTGAAGTTGTAGGTAAAATTGTTGAGCAATCTATTTCTATTTTGATTGACCCTGGTTCTACGCACAGTTACATTACTCCTAGAGTAGTGGAGATTTGTGCTTTTAAGAAAGTAAAGCATAGGAAGTCTTGGTTAGTTCAGCTAGCCACTGGAACTAAGAGAAAGGTCAGTGAAGTGGTAGAGAAATGTCCATTGGTCATGAATGGATTGGTCACTTGTGTAGATCTGAATGTTCTACCACTTGGTTCCTATGATGTTCTCATTGGAATGGATTGGTTAGAAGCTCACAGGGTGAATCTTGATTGTTACAATAATAATTTCGAATGCATGAATGAAGAAGGGAACCTAGTAGTTGTGAAAGGTATTCCAAAGGTGATTTTAGTATGGCAAGTTTCAGCAATGCAGTTAAAGAAGTTCTGTAGGAAAGGTTTCCATTTGTATGTAGCTCAAATTTTTGAGGCAACATGGGATGAAACTCCTAGGTTGGAGGACTATCAGGTGTTACAAGAATTCAAGGATGTGTTTCCTAATGAGATTCCAGGGCTTCCTCCAAAACAAGACATTGATTTCACTATTGAGCTTATGCCAGGAGCAGCACCAGTGTCCAAGGCACCCTACAGGATGAGTACACTGAAGATGCTAGAATTGAAGATGCAACTGCAAGAGTTGTTGGAAAAGAAGTATATCCGACCAAGTGTGTCTCCTTGGGGAGCACCAGTTCTGTTTGTAAAGAAGAAAGATGGTACACTCAGGTTATGTATTGATTACAGACAATTGAACAAGGTTACTGTGAAGAATAAATATCATTTGCCTAGGATTGATGACCTCTTTGATCAAATGAGGGGAGCAAGGGTATTTTCCAAGATTGACTTGAGGTCTAGTTACCATCAAGTGAGAATCAAGGATGAAGACATTCATAAGACAGCCTTTAGAACAAGGTATGGACATTATGAGTTTGTAGTGGTGCCATTTGGCCTCATGAATGCACCAACTACATTTATGTGCCTTATGAATAGTGTCTTCGACAGGTATTTGGACAAATTTGTTCTTTTTTTCCTTGATGACATTCTTGTTTATTCTAAGAATGAGGTGGAGCATGAAGAGCATTTGAGATTGACATTGCAATTGCTCAGGGAACACCAGTTGTATGCAAAACTAAGCAAGTGTGACTTCTATAGAGATAGCATTCAGTATTTGGGTCACATTATCTCAGAGGAGGGTATATCTGTGGACCCTGAAAAGATTGAAGCCATTATGAATTGGCCTACTCTAAGAAATGTGACAAATGTAAGATCTTTTATGGGACTTGCAGGATACTACCGGAGGTTTATTGAGGGATTCTCCAAAGTTGCACATGCCATCACTTCTTTGCAAAAGAAGGGGATAAAGTTTGAATGGGCATCGAGGTGTGAATAAAGCTTCCAGTAGTTGAAGAATCTTCTCACTAGTGCATCAGTATTGAAGGTTGCAGATCCAGAAAAAGATTTTTTTGTATGTACCGATGCCTGTGGACAAGGGCTTGGAGGAGTCCTTATGCAAGACAACCACATGATATGTTATGAGTCAAGAAAGTTGAAGGAGCATGAGAAGAACTATGCCACTCATGATCTAGAGCTTGCAGCCATAGTACATGCCCTCAAGATGCGTAGGCATTACTTGATGGGTAGAATATTTGAGCTCAGAATAGACCATTGTGGTCTGAAGTATTTGTTTGATCAACCTACTCTGAATGCTATGCAAGCAAGATGGCTGGAATTTTTATGTGAATTTGATTTTGAAATCAAGCACATAAAAGGGAAAGAGAATAAGGTAGCTGATGTAAACAGCAGGAAGATGCAGGAAATGCATGTGGCATCTCTTAGTATTTGCCAATCAGATTTGAGGCAGCAGATTGTTAGTCATGCTGTTGGAGATGAATTGTATGAGCAGGTAAAAGACAAATTGCAACAACAAAGTCTTGAGAAGAGATATGAGGGATATAAATTGGAAAAATATGGACTTCTCACTTATAGAGGAGGAATTTATATTCCAAATGTAGTATATTTGATGAGAGTTGTTATGGATGAAATCCATCAAGCTCCATATTCAGGTCACCCAGGATACCAAAGGACAATTGCTACAGCCAGAAAGCAGTACTTCTGGCCAGGAATCAAAAAGGACATGGCTGAATACATTACAAGGTGCATGAAATGTCAACAGGTAAAGGTTGAGCATCAGCACCCAACACGTTTGTTGCAACCTTTGCTAGTTCCAGAATGGAAATGGGAAGTTATTTCCATGGATTTTATTACAGGATTGCCGATGACTTGGAGACAGCATGATTCCATCATGGTTGTGGTAGACAAGTTGACTAAGGCAGCACATTTTATACCAGTGAAGTCTACGCATAAGACAGATGGCATTGCAAAGATATTCATGAAGGATATTTTCAAATTGCATGGATTGCCGAAGGCAATAGTCTCTGACAAAGATGTCAAGTTCACTTCCAACTTTTGGAAGGGGTTGTTTGCAGATTTGGGTACAAAGCTAAACTTCAGCACTGCATACCATCCTCAGACATATGGGCAGACAGAGAGAGTTAATCAGGTTCTTGAAGATATACTTTGCATGTATGTGATGGACAAACCAACCAAGTGGGAAGATTACTTACACTTGGTAGAGTTTGCTTATAACAATGGACAACAGGCATCCTTGGGGATGAGTCCGTATGAAGCTTTGTATGGAAGAAGGTGTAGGACACCTGTGACTTGGGATAAAGCAATGAACCAGGTTGTGCTTGGACTAGAATTTCTCAAGGAAATGGAGCAAGAGGTCGTAAATATCAGGCAGAATCTGAAAGCTACACAGGACAGACAGAAAAGCTATGCAGATAAGCATAGGGTGAACAGGGAGTTCAGTGTTGGGGATCATGTTTACCTCAGAGTGAGAGCAAAGAAGAGTTCCTTGAACCTTGGAATTTGTGCCAATCTGTCACCAAGATATTGTGGGTCGTTTGAAGTGCTTGAAAGAATAGGGCCAGTTGCATATAGACTTGCATTTCCTACTAGTACTAGAGCTCATAATGTTTTTCATGTTTCTTTGCTTAAGAAATATTTACATGATCCTAACCATGTGATAAATTGGGATGTGATTCAGGTGGAACCCGAGGGAGAGTTCCGAATCGAGCCAATGCGCATCCTCAACAAGAAGGTCACAATGCTTCAGAACCAGGCCATAGGGCAAGTAAAGGTGCAATGGGAGCACTACGGACTTGAAGAGGCTACGTGGGAGCTAGAGGATGCCATGCGGTTGGCACATCCATTTTTGTTCAATTCTACAGAACACTGAGGCGGTACCAGTGTAGCATTTTGTTCAAATTTTGTAAAGCACTAAGGACAGTGCTATTGAAGGGGGGGGAGGGGAATGTAACACAAGGGTTTTGACCCCAATGCATTAAATGTACATGATGTATATATTGTAATTAATCATGGTGCAGAGCTAAAGGAAAAAGCCCCACCATCGATTTGGTTGTGTTATGTTCAGCAATTGAAATCGTTGCCGATTGTATATCGTGATATACAGCACATATTAGTTTCGGCATCATGTAAATATGAACTTTAATTAAAATGAACCCCAACTAGCTATGTCAATGCAACCATGATGAAAAGGGCATTATTTTCCTAAGGATAAGGGGGGGGATTATTAAACTTTGAACCTATGGGGAAAATCCATGTGTCAGCTGTTAAACCATTTTGACTTGCTCACCTTCCCTTGTCTTATCCAACTACCACCATTAAAAGTTTTGTTGTTAGTTGGGGCAGTTGTGGCTGGGGAGTGGAGTGTGGTAGGACTATCAGTCCTTGCCCACACGCACACTCCACCAGTAGGTTGACCCTCACGTTGGAAAGGAAAACCACCACCGCCATCACTCCATATGGACTCCCCATTCTCTCCACTACGCCATTCTCTCCATTGTCAGCTCATCCTCACGCATAGGTAGGAAATTGTTCATCCTCACGCAGGGATGGTAGTTCTATTCATTCTCACGCATAGGATTCTTCCTTGTTTTTACTCATGCGGCGAGCTAGGAGCCATGTTCTTTCACCCACGATTTCCCTGTGAAGGGCCATTCCCATTTTTTCTGCTATGTGCATGTTTTCCTTACCAATTTGTGTCCTGTGTATATATTTTTCTCCTGCCCAGCTGAGAACAGGACTTTCCTCTTCCATCTTTGGACTGTGTAATTTTCCCTGGTGGCTTCATTGTTAAGAACGAGCTATTGTTTCCCCACGTCAGTTGGTTATGTCTGCCTTTACGTTTTGGGGTTGTTGTAGGTTGTTTTGGAGTTGTTTTGGCCACGATAGGACCAAGAACGACTCAGGAATTATTTTCCTTGCCCAAGCTGTGAATCGCTTGTGTGACTGCGTGTATGCAGTGGTTGGTCTTTGGACTGTGTTGGAGTAGGGATGAGGGCTTGGTTTGCTTGATAAAATTGGTGTGTTTGGAAACCACACAGACAGAGCTAGAGAGCTGGCTTTCTTCTCCACAACCCCTGAATATCACTCGAAGGGAAGTCAGGGCCTAAGGGATTGTGTAGCAGAGAAAGGACTGATTCCTTGTGTTGGGTGTGTGTGGGTGTCTTAGAGGCCAGGCTAGTTCTGATGTAGGTGTTCCTAGCTCTGTAATGGGCTCACCAGCTTAGCATTTAGCCTTTCCCAGCTCTTTGATGGCCTGATAAACCTGACCATGTTAGCTTGGTTGTCTTGTTGATGGCCTGATAAACCCAACAGTGTTGGCTTGGCTGTGTTTTGTGTATCCTTGGCTATGTGTAATCCTACTTGTTCCTTATTCCTTAGGGAATGATGCCCATCTCGAGGGTGGCAACATTGCTGAGAGATTTAGGAGCATGCTAGCCTATGGTTGGGTGGAACGTTGCAGCGACATAGCTGGTTGCAGGACAAGTTATTTACGAGATAAGTAATCTTGACCATTTCATCTCTGTATTTATATTTATTGTTTAATGAATATGATGAACATGTTGAATGCTTGTATGAACGCGTGTTTGCTTCCGTTGTATAATAAATAATCATGTATGCATGTTCTAGTTCAAAGCATTTTGTTTCATCATTTTATGTACATCCATGTTCATGGGGTGGTTGCCCAGATGGTGAATGCCATGGTAGCGTCCTCTTCGCTAGTCGGAGACGGGGATGTTACACCCATAAAAGAAATGGTGGACTTACGATTGTCATTAGACCAAAACCCGCAGGTGTTAATCTCTGCCATAATCGCTAGAGTTAGGATCTAGGGAGGCAATTAGTCCATCTCATGAAACTCAATGTGGGCACAGTGAGTTCCGAACCCTTGACCTATTGCTGTGATACCAATTGTTGAAATACTGAGAGGGGAGGTGAATCAGTGTTTGCACAATTATAAAAAAATTGATCAAGAGTGAGTTGCTAATCACAAATCATACAATATCATCAATGTACATGAAAAAAACAAGATGCATAGTACACAATATTTTGACGTGGAAACCCAAGTCTTGTGGGTAAAACCACCGAATCCTTTTTAAAAATAAATGTGACCCAGCAACGACAGGGGTAAACAAATTTTCCAGCTACAACTGGAAGGGGATACAATGCCTTAGGCTTTGTCAACTACAACTAACAAGCTGCTACAACAGCTTAACTCACAGGATTGTGAGCCCTAGCACCACCCTACCACCCTGAATAAAAGGACGACTGAACCTGTGGAAATGTCAAACCAATTACTGAACCTATTGCTGATAACCTCTACTCTCACCTCACTTCCAAAACATCATTGTATACTGATAAGTTATTTCACTGCCATACACTGCTCATATACATCTGTGTACACCTCATCAAACACAATCATTGAACATGTAATTATGCTCTGCTTTCATTGAACATAAGTCATGAATCATCACGTCATCATCATCATACCATAGGATGTATAGGAGAGTGTGCATCATAGAGTGTTCATCAAATCATAGAGTAACATGTATCATCATCACAGTAGCATGTGTCATCATCATAGTAGCATGCATCATCGTGTAATAGATAACCACTTCACACTTCACTGTACATTAGTACATACACTCATATCACTGTACATACCACTGTATGTACATCACTCTACACTCATACTTCATTGTACATATGCATATTGTACACATCACTGTACATACACTTGTCTACTCATATAAACACATCATTGTACATACATTTGTACACTCATATAAACACATCACTGTACATGCATTTGTTCAGTAACTGTACATACCTTGTTCAATCACTGTACATACCACTTCACTATTCATATAAATACATACCTTGTCACTTGGTTGAGTATGTTACTTTGTCTGTGCATTCCTGTGTAGGTATGTTATAGAAGACCCCAAAAACTAACATTTCACTGCTTCAAATTTGTGGTTGTGGTTGTCATTTAATTCGGATTGTTGAAAGATCTCGGGAAAATAGGGACTATGTATGATGAGCTTAATCATAGACTTTAAGCAGTAGTAAAGCATGCTACTGTTGAACACCCAAAATTTGGACTTTTCAAGATTGCCAGTCGTGGTTCTCCCAGCAATACACACCAAACTAAACATTGTTTTAAACCCCAAAAAGATATGTTTCTATGATAATTTGGGTCTGCAACTTTGTGACAATCCACACCTCTGCTGTATGAAATTTCTACCTCGGACCATTATCCAAACCTTGTTGAGTGCCCAAAAATTCGAGTTGTTTACTCTCTTCCAAAAACTGGACTGTTTATTTCCCAAAACTTTTATCTCTGTGGAAGATACTTATCCCTTATGTTGCCACTGTGTTTTCTTCCTCAGACATAGGAAAAAAAAACCCAATCCAAACTCCTAAGAAACCTACATTTGTTAATGATGATTTATGGCAAATGTTTGGTGTATTAATACACCTCCTAGGTGTGGAGAGGGATGATTTTAGGGCCAACTTCAAGGAGGATTAAAAAAAATTATTAATTAAAAAAATGTTTTAACATATCATTATTTAATGGGGCCAACCTTAGGGGAGGTTTTAATTATTTATTTTTTAATAAAAAATGATGCCAACGTAGGAGGAATTAGTTCGGCCAACTTCTTCAAAGGGTATTAAGAGATTCAATTTATTATATAATGATTAAAAATATTCACATGGGTATTAAGGTGATCCATCTTAATTTAAGTTAAGGGCTAGAGCTTTTACAATTGTTACTTCAACTAATAGTAAGGGTTATATGTTTAAGGGTCACTAAATGAGGGCTTCATATAATGGGCATCATGATGGGATTAAGAGGGCATCATTATCATTTTAAGGGCAAGGCATACATCATAGGGTCAACTTCTATATTGTGGGCTTAGGGACTTCTCCTAGGGTACCATGACCTCATTAAAACTCAAATAACCACAGAATGGGTCATTTGGACTCTTTGAATTTCTACACTTCCTCAACCCACCAAGGACACTTTATAGGGTACTAAGGCATAGGTTGTGGTACTAAGGAACCAAAGAAACTATTGGGGAACCATAGAAATAACTTAGGGGTACTTAAACACTCTAAAGGGTGTACAGGGATTTTGTCATTGTCCCAAGGGATCCAAGGGCTTCATACTTGGGCTTGGACAAGGTCAAAAGGTCTCCTTTGACATTACAGACTTCTAACCCTGAAGGGCTCCGCAAGGGGCACCAAGACACACTTGTTGGCATCAATGAAAATTTAGTCAATAGATCTAGGATCCATATTAAATGCACTTTTTAATAAAAAATGTTAATTACTAAATAAATCACTTAAATATGGCCCCACGGCTCATAAAGTACTAAACAACTATTTTTATTTATATAAGATTACTTTTTAAATAAATACAATGTAATGAACAAAAGGCCTTTTTGTCCCCCTCATTACACACCAAAACTGAGGGAGGGATTTTAGAGTTAAATATTTCAACATCCATGAATATGTGGATGCTACTAGGACAACAAGTAATCACTTGATTGAGGTTATGGAAGTGCTTGTAATTGAGTGTTATATTTTTAAAACTTTTATTCCCAATAATAAGAAGATCATGGAAAGAATGACAAGCACAGCAAGACAAGGAAGACATAGATTTATCTTGGGAAACCCTTGTGGAAAAGAAAACCCAGCAAAACTCCCTCGATATATAATCCAACCAAGTTTAGTGTAAGCATTAGAGAGAATTTGAGGTCAAAAATGGGCCTCAAAAGGACCGAAATGTACTATAAAAATCAACCAATTAGATTCTAGTAGATGACATCATCCCCCATGGTTGAGGTGGCATTGCATGAGTTAAGAATGCTTATTTGTCACAT
>LPNX010119925.1:523330-577490 GCA_001517045.1 Pseudotsuga menziesii
AATAGTGTAGGAGATGAGTTGCCATATATACCTACCCCATAAAACCCCTAACTCATAATATTTTAATATATCTTATATTTTTGTAGTACATCTCTTAGGAGGCCCATTTTTTACCTCAAATTCTCTCTAATGGACCACAAGACTAAGATAGACTGCTTCTCCTCCTCTAGATGGACTCCTCTTTCTCTCTCTAGCAAACATGCTTGAGTTGTGAGTGTGTCCAAATGAGGAGGGTGCCTCATCTATTTGTACACATCAACTATGAAACCGACTTAATCTTCCCAATAGATATGACTTTCCTAGGAGACATAAAAATACATTTTAATATTTATTTTCTGGGTACTATTGACCTGACTTACAACAAAGGTTTTACCTTAAGAATTTACATGACCAATTACATTAATGACATCCCTAATCGGAGGAACAACATCTCTGGAAGGGAGGGACAACAATAATATAATAATAAGTACAATAGAATATCTTCTGCATTTACATTATTTTAACACTCCCTCTTAACAAGGAAGGTATTCTACATCATCAACAACAACAACTATAGTTGTACAACTAACTAGTGGATCTAGATGTCATAGGAAGTTTTGTAACAACAACATCATAAGTATCTGAAACATCCTCATCATTACAAAACATCATCATTGTGGAACCTTATCATCGTGGAACATCATCATCATGGAGCATCATCATCATGGAACATACTCATTATCATCAGTATTTGAGTACTGGAGATGCTAATGTATTTGTAACTTCAGAATGTATTCATTCATATATCTTATGTATTGTACCCCGATGTTTATTCTGGGATGTGTCTATAATGTATTTGAGTAATGTCATGCCCCGATGTTCCTATTGGGAGGTTCTATAATGTAAATAAGACATGTCAAGTCATTGTGGGTAACCCTCCTATTGGTCATGGGTTAAATTCCCCGTAGTTGTGGGGCCCTAGGGTTATTAGACTATCCTAGAGAATTCGACCCTAGTTGAGTCATTGTAAGTCGGGGCAATAGTCCCCACCATTATGTTAAGGATAAACCTCCTTGTTGGTCGGAGGAGGCAAAGTCCCCACAAGTTGTGGGGCACTAGGGTTATTAGACACTCCTAGAGATGTCAGCTCTAGTAAGTAATTGTTAAGTGAGGCCGACATGTTGGAGTGGGTTTCAAGTGAACAAAAGAATATAAATAGAGAGTGAGTCTCTCTATTTATAACACACACACTCACTAATTGGGGTGCATGAGTGAGAGAGAGAAGTTGTCGGGATTAGAGAGAGAGACTACTGTTGTCCGGAGATCATCTTTATGTTTTCGAGTATTACTTTTGGTGCTGATTCTATCTTTGAGGAAGTTGTGGGTTTTTCTCCTTTATGGTTTCCTCGAGGAAAATTATTTGTGTCTCTTGTCTTTGTTAGACACTGAGAGGGGGCGTGAATCAGTGTAAAGCAATGTTTATAAATTTTCTTAACTTGTCACACTTAACTACCAAATCATCATTCCATTATTCTACCAAACTCATAATCATTTCATAAACTTCATCATTCACATATCACAGAAGAACACCACACCATATAAATTTGTAAATTTTTTTTTATTAGTTTTGGTTCAGCTACAACCGTTAGGCAAAATCAGCACCTACTGATATGGAGAGCACCTACTCTGCATCCAGGACCCTACCTGGTTTTCTTAGACCCTGCTAAGAAGGGTTTGAGGTATCCTAACCTCAAAAGTAAGACAAACTTGCTCTTACAATACAGTATCCTTGTGTCACACAAGAAATCTCTGACACATCAAAGCTGCTCATCTTCTCCGCTCATCACATCAATTCTACTATAACACTGCTCACAGCTGCTCATGGATCTCTGGTCAATCTCTGCTCATTAACCACTACTCAAAAAGCCTTATCAATCCACATGTCAAGTCTGTTGTTTCCATGCCAACTGTCATCTAATCATCATGTCTTTTGTTGTAGGTATATCACTGCTATATAATCACCATTGTCTGTTTCACTTGGTTGCTGGTCCTGTCTTCTGCTGCAAGTTCATCTTCTCATTGAATCAATCAAGCATAAACTGTCAAACTACTTTTCAAGCAGCAGTTAATATGCATAGGACTGTGTCTTCAACTAGCAAAGTTTGAACTCTAAACAAGTCCCAAAACAAGGACTGTCAACAACTTTGAAGATCTTCAATCAGAGTATGCTATCAAAGGTCTGTCAAAAGTCAAGGCTTGGCTGAGCTAATATCCTCATTTGACTGACCTTGGTTTTGTTTCTTAGACTAGTAGTTCTTCGTAGTCTTCTTCTATTCTATCTTGTCACTTCAAGCATGTCCAAAACATTTATCTCTCAGTACCTTACACCAATGGATCAATTCCTCTGTCTACTGAAATACTCTGTCTAAATCTGATTGCAGGTTTTTCTCCTGTTCAGATCTCAAGTTCTATTTATAGGTTCTGCACTTGTTTCATTGACAGTTTCTCTGTCACGACTCACACCTGTAGCCGCCACTTATGTAGGCTATTTTACTATCCTTCTTATTCATGCATCATGAGTGATGTTTCAATGAAGCCAATCAAACAACTTTGATTTATAAATTCTTGCTCCTTGAATCCACAATACTTACATCTGATATTTCACTTAAGGTATTCTTAAGCAATCAATTTTCCATAACTTACAAATCTCTTTCCAATGCCTTTAAGACAAAATATAGGTCTCTAGCACCTTGAACAGGAGAGTATCAAGTTTCCAGTCTTGAAGAACACCAGGGTTTTCTTAATTTCTGCGTGGAGAAGATCTTTAGTCAACACCCAATAAACTGCTTATGTGGTGGCTTTAACCACTGCTCTGGCTCAATCATTGATCATTTGAATGCATCCTTCTTTGTGCCTTTCTATTCTTTGATCTAGCTCCCCCTTTTTCAAAATTGGACCATTAGACCAATCCAACAATCTATCTCTTGTTGTTTACCGTCACATATCAGAGATCATTATTCATGCTACTTATGGAACCACTGCACCTGCTGCAGTAAGTTATCAATAAACTAAGTGCTGCCACCTTGTGTTGTTGGTACCTTTAGCACCAAGTATGCTGCTTCACTTTTCTTGACCAAGATCATGACTGAGTAGCCACACAAGTTTCAGTATACAAACATTTCCAATTCTTTGGAGACACATCCAATCTTTGTCCAAAATCGTCCTTTATCAGTTCTAGCAAATTCAATCAGCTATTCATTTTGTGTGCATTTTCCACCTTTCAAACTACTGGCATTTTCATCATTAACAGCGTGCATCTCATCTCTATTTGTGTGCATAATACAGTAACTTGCGGGCATTTTGCTCCAAGATTGGCGGGCATGTGCATATTTCTTCTACACTGAGGAAATTTTCAATGCTGCGGCCATCTTCACCATATCTGCAGGCATATTTTCAACCTTTGCAGGCATTTTCTTTCACCACTTAAATCTTCTTCCAGACTTACTTATTCCTGCAGGCATTTACATTTGATATGCTTGCATTTTGTCAAATGGTGTGGCCATTTTATCAATGCCTGGTGGGCATTTCTTATGATGCGTGGGCATTATTCTTCATCAACTTTGGACATTCAAAACCTTATTTCAAGACTGGAAATTTTCTTTCTGCCTGCAAGCACTTTACACCATAGTGCGGGCATTCTCTCAATCCTGTATGCATTTTCCTTCTTCATTTATTTGCATTTTGCTAACGCCTACAGGTATCTTTCAGTGTGTGTGATTTTCCTCCTTTTGCGGGCATTTTGAGATCCAGCGGGCATTAACTAGGGTTGAGAGCATATCTCCTTGCCTGTGGCAGGAATTTCTAGAAGTCTTCAGTCATTTAGGCAGGCAACATAAGCTCAGCTTTGCTTGTTTCATCCACACATACCTGCATTCATCACTTCACACAAATATTGTAGACTGTATACAGGAGTGAACCCAAGAGATCGAAGACCAAAAAAAAGGGTTGCTATCTCTGTGAAAAATCAAGTCTGCAATAACAGTCCTCTCTGCTATACGAACTGTACACTTCCACAGTCAACGAAAATCTCAGTCCAAACTTCAGAATACTGCTCCTCGGTCCTCCACCGAAAATTTCCACAGTCTGCTGCTAGCTGCTCCCAAAATTCTCCTCAGTCAACTGCGGCTTTCCTCAGAGCTCCACGAATTATTTTTTTACCCTTAAAAAGAGAGGATTTGAAGGATATTTATACACAATTTTATGATTTTTTTTTTGAGGCCGACTTGAAAAAAAAGTATTGAGTGAGCCGACCTGTTTTATAAGAAATATTTGATTTCTTATTCTAAGCCGACTTCTAATTTTTTTATTGGGCCGACATAAAAAATATTTGATGTTTTAAAATTAAATTGAGCCGACTGCTATATCTCCCTTTTTTTTAATTCTGGGCCGACATTGCATTAAAATAAATGTTTTTTAATGAGGCCGACCTTCAACAGGATCATCATGAGTCTCTCTATTTATAACACACACACTCACTCATTGGGGCACATGAGTGAGAGAGAGAAGTTGTCGGGATTAGAGAGAGACACTATTGTTGTCTGGAGATCATCTTTATGTTTTCGGGTATTACTTTTGGTGCTGATTCTATCTTTGAGGAAGTTGCAGGTTTTTCTCCTTTATGGTTTCCCCGAGGAAAATTCTTTGTGTCTCTTGTCTCTTGTGTTTTATTGCTGTGCATGTTATTCTCTCAGTTAAAGATCCTAATATCATAATGCTAGCTTGAATGATAAAAATCTAATATGGTATCAGAGCTACCCTGAGAAGAAAACATTGTGGGGCCCTAGGGTTATTAGACTATCCTAGAGAATTCGACCCTAGTTGAGTCATTGTAAGTCGGGGCAATAGTCTCCACCATTATGTTAAGGATAAACCTCCTTGTTGGTCGGAGGAGGCAAAGTCCCCACAAGTTGTGGGGCACTAGGGTTATTAGACACTCCTAGAGATGTCAGCTCTAGTAAGTAATTGTTAAGTGAGGCCGACATGTTGGAGTGGGTTTCAAGTGAACAAAAGAATATAAATAGAGAGTGAGTCTCTCTATTTATAACACACACACTCACTCATTGGGGCGCATGAGTGAGAGAGAGAAGTTGTCGGGATTAGAGAGAGAGACTACTGTTGTCCGGAGATCATCTTTATGTTTTCGGGTATTACTTTTGGTGTTGATTCTATCTTTGAGGAAGTTGTGGATTTTTCTCCTTTATGGTTTCCCCAAGGAAAATTCTTTGTGTCTCTTGTCTCTTGTGTTTTATTGATGTGCATGTTATTCTCTCAGTTAAAGATCCTAAGATGATAATGATAGCTTGAATGATAAAAATATAATATGGTATCAGAGCTACCCTAAGAAGAAAACATTGTGTAGCTGCATAAGTTAGGGCTTCTTACTTTTTGGGTCTCTCTCCACAACCCATCAGCAAAAGTATGCTAGGCTGACTCTCCATTGAAGGGTGCATCTTTCTGTTGAAGCAAAATTCAATTCCGAACATTTTCATTTTTCGGTGCAGGAAATTAGGGATTTCTACAAAAGAGGAATTTTTGAGTGAGCCCAGAATAGGATTTCTCTCCTCATCAAAATCGAATTTTAGAGACCTGGGTCGATATTTTTGGTTGGGTGAAACTCCAGGAAATTCAAACCTAGTTTGACCCCGAGCTGGAAAAACCCTAAATACTAAAACGGATTGTTTGGTACATTCGCTATATCTCAGGATTGGAGAAGGTTCGGGCTCTGAAAATTGCAGAGGCCGAAGATAAAATCTTGATTTACACTGTATCCAAACTTCAGCCTCAGATTCACTATATTCTAGGAGATATGATCCCTCCAAGTTAGGGTTCCAGCCTCTTCCAGGCTTCATCCCTAAACAGGTCACCTGGGGAGAATTGCTATATCTTGGGCTACAAAGGTCCAAATGAAATTTATGAAGATTTACAAAAAGGGAATATACTGTACTTTCTAAGGTCTATGTTTCAGACCTAGAAGATGAACCAGTGACATGTGGCAGTCTGTACAACTTCACTGTGTTGAACAATCCTGAAATAGGTCAACTTGGGAAAATGATCATAAGTCCCAATTGGTGAATCCAATTGTGAGGAAACCTATGACGTTGGAACGGGGACAGGAGAGGATACCTCAATGTGAATTTTCAGACATAGAGGAGCAGTAATTTCAAAGATACCGCAGAAACAGTATCAGGCATTTCTGCAGAAGAAATTGGTAAACTATGGCTTCCTGTTCTGGGAGCTTCCCTCCACTATTTTCAGAAAAGGAGTACATTGGACAGCTCAACTTGAAGATATCTATATTTCTATCCAATAATATCTAAAAGATTCCAATTTTTTAAAATTAAATTTTCTCTGACAAACCCTAGATCAGCCAGCTCCAGAACCAGGACGGACACCTCAAATCGGTAAGATCCAATATTTTGCTATTTCCATTGGAGGTTCTCATTTCAAAGTGATCTGTCACATCAGCTTGATGATAAGCTTGGTGAATTTGAAAACTTCGAAACATGGAATTATTTGATCTCTCTGAAGAAAATGAATCGGACACCTCCATGAGTAGAGAGGTTCCAGTTCCAGAGGGAGATGAGGCTAGAAGCCTTACATAAGAAGAACTTGGTCAAGTCCAAGAAGATCATTGTCGATTCAATCATGAATCACCTTGTACCACAAGTGTCTTCCCTAAAGACACCGAAAGAAATGTTTTATTCCTTAACCAAGATATTTCAAGGGAAGAACATACATCCGAAGATGACCTTAAGAAACCAATTGAAGAATGTGAAGATCCATAATGTAGAGATCATACAATCATACTTTACAAGGGTCTCTCAAATCAAAGAACAACTTGAAGCAATAGAAGAGAAGAAGGGAGCAACTGAAGATCAAGCTCTCACCATCCAAAGAAGATACCTCAAGCAATGAGGAATATGAAGAATTCAACTCTTGAAGAACCTCTTATCCATCTTAGCATTTGGATAAGAAACGATGCTATTATGAATGAAGAAGATGATGAAGCTAATGGCTCAAGAAGGAATCTACCCACGAAACAAATAAAGACAAGTATTCAATTGTCATTTCATGATATTGTTTTGTTATGCATTTGTTTATATTCAGTTAATGTATTATGCATGATAGAATGTTTGCATTAATGACAGTATACTACTAATATGCATGTGATGGGTAAGTAGCTCATGGTGCTATACAACTCTCCATTGATACTTACCTAGAATGAAACCTCTTTGCTAACATATTGGATTAGTGTAGAATCTCAATGTTGTCCTGGTAGAGATGGAATGCATCTAGAAAGTTTCCATTATATATGGATGAATGTTGTATTAGCTAAAGTAGTTGCATGATCATATATTTATGCATAAGAATTTGCCAGTATGAATATTCCTTATGAAATGTTTCTAACCATAGAAATGCGTTTGACTTGTAGGAAAGATCGTATACATAATTGCCTACAAGCAAAGAAGGATGAGACTTGTTCCGAAGAACAAGTGACGATAGTTCAAGATGAAGAATAATATGATGAATGCAGCAACATCATTGATGCAGAACCTTCAAGCTATGAAGAAGTAACCAAGAATAAAGGGAAGACCAGTTCAAGAAGAATGATGTCTAGGATGTAGTATGGAAACATCATGGGATACAAGGAAAGATTCGTAGCACGAGGTTTCTCATGAAAAGAAGGTATAGACTACGAAGAGACATTTGCAGCCAGTGGGAGTTGAAACACATACATGATGAGCTTGATAAAGATCTTAACCTTTTCTACAAGATTGAAGATGAAATTCTATACACTAGATGGATACATAGAATATTAGTAGCATAGGAAGCTACTTATCACTCTGGTACAGAATGTTTGAGTGCATAGAGTACGGAAGACAGAGGGAGTATGATGCTCCACTTCAGAGGGAGTGACTACATAATATCCTAAGGTTTGACATGGTATGACAAGATGGATAGATTACTAATGACTCTAGGCTTTACTGAGAGTAAAGTGGATTCCAACCTTTGCTTCAAGGTTGAAGTCGGAAGACCAGTGATGCTCATGTTATGTGTCGATGCACTACATTCTAGGCATGGAGGTGTGGACAAGGGAAGTATGCAGTAGAGATCCTAAATAGATTCAGGATGATGGACTGCATGACCACACCTATGGCATTGAACCTGAAGCTATTGAGTGTTGCTTCATCAGATTTGGTTGATGCCACGATGTATCGTCAGATGATTTATTCCTTGATGTACCCGATGAACACAAGACCAGATATTTGCTTTGCAGTGAACACCTTGAGCTAGTTCCTGACATATCCAAGACATGCTCACTTGATTGGTGCAAAGCATATTATGAGGTACCTGAAGGGTACAGTTGATTATGGGCTCAAGTATGAGGCGAATCAAAAGATTAACCTGGAAGGTTATGTTGATTCATATTGGGCAGGCAGTGCCATCCATAGGAAGAGCACTTCAGGTTGTTGCTTCACTATGGGATCAGGTGTGATCTCTTGGTTAAGCAGGAAGCAATCCTGTGTGGAACTGAGTACAGTTGAAGCAGAGTATGTCGCATCTTGTTTAGATAGTTGTGAGACAGTATGGCTGAGGAAGCTACTGTTTGATTTATTTGATCTCCAGTTAGATGCTACTTGTATATATTGCGACAACCAGAGTTGTGTGAAGTTGTCGAATAACCCGGTGTTCCATGACAAGTCAAAGCATATCGAGATCAAATATCACTATATCAGGGATATGGTGTAGAGGGGAGCAGTAAATCTCCAGTGTGTTGTGAAGGATGAACAGATAGCTGATGTGTTGACGAATCCATTAGCCAAAGTGAAGTTTGAGTACTTCAGGGAGAAGCTTGGTGTTCTCCAGATCGAGGTTCCTTCCAAGGGGAAGTGATGAGTCCATGAGCCATTCTGACATGGTGAGAGGATTGGTTCCTTCCATGTCACATATGAGTGCTAAGCCATTCTGATATGACTGTAGGATTGGTTCCTACATGATTAGATATAAGGGTTATTGCCATTCTTGGAATGGAGGTGCCTGGTCAATTACCAGGAAAGCTCAATCTAGGACTGAGGGCCATTCTGATATGACTGTGGGATGTGTTCCCACATGATCAGATATGAGTGCATGGCCATTCTAATGTGATTGAGGGATGTGTTCCCACTTGATCAGATATAAGGGCTGATGTTATTCTCTTGGAGAATGGAGGCACCTGGTCAGTTACCGGGAACCCTCAACCTAGGGTTGAGAGCCTTTCCAGCATGGTTGCAGGATGTGTTCCCTCATGGTTGGATGTAAGTGCAGATCCCTTCTAGCATGGTTGCAGGATGTGTTCCCACATGGTTGGATGTAAGTGCAGATCCCTTCCAGTATGGTTGTAGGATGTGTTCCCGCATGGTTGGATGTAAGTGCAGAGCCCTTCCAGCATGGTTGCAGGATGTGTTCCCACATGGTTGGATGTAAGTGCAGATCCCTTCTAGCTTGGTTGCAGGATGTGTTCCCGCATGGTTGGATGTAAGTGTAGAGCCTTTCTAGCAAGGTTGCAGGATGTGTTCCCGCATGGCTAGATATAAGTGTTGAGCCTTTCCAATAGGGTTGTGGGATGTGTTCCCGCATGGTTGGATGTAAGTGCAGAGCCTTTCTAGTAAGGTTACAGGATGTGTTCCCACATGTCTAGATATAAGTGTTGATCCTTTTCGATAGGGTTGTGGGATGTGTTCTCGCATGATCGGGTGTGAGTGCTAGGCCTTTCTGATGTGATTATAGGATTGGTTCCAACATGATCAGATGTGAGTGTTGGGCATGCCTTTCTGACATGGTGTTGGATGTGTTCCTCTCATGGTCAAATGTAAGTGTTGGGCGGGCTTTTCTGACTTGGTGTCAGATATAAGCGTTGAAGAAGACCTACATGGAGGTAAATCCTACAGCCAACATGAAAAAGGGTTGGCTCTGTAGAACTTCCTGTGATGAGAAGAATCATGAGATAGCACCTGTGATGATGATCCAACAGTGATGATCCAGATCCAGTGATGATCCAGATCTAGTGATGATGATCCAAATCCAATGATGATGATCCAGATCCAATGATGATCCAAATCCAGTGATGATGATCCAGATCCAGTGATGATGATCCAGATCGAGTGATGATGATCTAGATCTAGTGATGATCCAGATCCAGTGATGATGATCCAGATCGAGTGATGATCCAGATCCAGTGATGATGATCTAGTGATGATCTAGATCCAATGATGATGATCCAGATCCAGTGATGATGATCCAGATCCAGTGATGATCTAGATCCAGTGATGATGATCTAGATCGAGTGATGATCCAGATCCAGATGAAGATGACTTGCAGATGAAGATGACGAGAACTCAATGATGATCCAGATGATACAGAGAAGAATACTTGTGCCGATAAATTGTGTCGAGAGAATACCTTCCTAGTTAAGAGGGAGTGTTAATGTATTTGTAACTTCAGAATGTATTCATCCGTATATCTTATGTATTGTACCCCGATGTTTATTTTGGGATGTGTCTGTAATGTATTTGAGTCATGGCATGCCCCGATGTTCCTATCGGGAGGTTCTATAATGTAAACAAGTCATGTCAAGTCATTGTGGGTAACCCTCCTATTGGTCAAGGGTTAAAGTCCCCACAGTTGTGGGGCCTTAGGGTTATTAGACTATCCTAGAGAATTCAGCCCTAGGTGAGTCATTGTAATTCGGGGCAATAGTCCCCACCATTGTGTTAAGGATAAACCTCCTTGTTGGTCAAAGGAGGCAAAGTCCCCACAAGTTGTGGGGCACTAGGTTTATTAGACACTCCTAGAGATGTCGGCTCTAGTAAGTAATTGTTAAGTGAGGCCGACATGTTGGAGTGGGTTTCAAGTGAACGAAAGAATATAAATAGAGAGTGAGCCTCTCTATTTATAACACACACACTCACTCATTGGGGCACATGAGTGAGAGAGAGAAGTTGATGGGATCAGAGAGAGAGACTACTGCTGTCAGGAGATCATCTTTATGTTTTCAGGTTTTACTTTTGGTGCTAATTCTATCTCTGAGGAAGTTGCGGGGTTTTCTCCTTTATGGTTTCCCCGAGGAAAATTCTTTGTGTCTCTTGTCTCTTGTGTTTTATTGATGTGCATGTTATTTTCTCAGTTAAAGATCCTAAGATCATAATGCTAGCTTGACTGATAAAAATCTAACAGGGGAATCATCATATGTAACATCAATATGTGAATACTAGAACATATTCATCATCTGTAACATCAGTATGTGAATACTAGGACATCATCATAATCATCGGAATATGATGATGACGAATTAGCATTACTTCACCGCTTCATGAATTATGGCCAACATTTCCTTGTTGGAATTAGACATGTGCCTCTCTCTATCCATTGACTTGTGGAATTCAAAGGAAATGGGTCTATCATTATATTAGAGTATTGCACCTCAATCGAACCAAAAGGAATCACACTCAATGGGGAAGAGATGAGTGAAAGCAAGGGTAACATGCACCAAGCCTAGAGAAAGGATTTAGTTTAAGCTCTAAATATATTTTTATACCATAGTGGATCAATGAAAAGTGTCCTTTGCTAAGTCAATCAAGAGAGAATCCATAGTAGAGAAGTTGAAAAGAAATCTGCAACAAAATAAAAACCTAATACACCAATAAGTCCTCAAAGCTTCTTAGGGTTATAGGCAGTAATCCCTCTTGAATGTATTGGATCTTGCAAGATAATACAAACACATTATAGATATAATATGGTAAAAATACTCCAAGGAATCCTTATCAAATTCAGACGCTGATTCCTTTGCACATAACCCTTTTTTACTTAATTATCTATTACAAGACCCAAATCCTCTTAATGCTCTATGATTATAATTCTATATGAAATATAATCAAAGAAAACCTACACAAACTTGTGGAGATACTTACCAAACATGTTCTTCAGTAAAGCTTGAAATGTCCATGGAACCAAACCTTAAGTGTTAAATTGACCATGCCTAGCGATATATGCACTTTCACTTCCCCACCAAATACATATCGTAGGATTTTTCAATCTAAAGGTGGAATCGGTGTCTGTGATGGTTCTTTGTTCTCAGTCATCTCCAAGTATATTCCTTCCATTCCAAAATGGTTTTCTCTTCCTTCTAAATAAACTCATGATTATAAGTCGAATACGACCCATGATGCTTGGGACCATTTACTTGATTTCTTCTACAAATTCTTAAAGCTTTCTTGCAACTTTGCAAATGCAACACACTAGGATTCATCCTTCGATATTTTTTGTAAGATAAATACAAAAATCAACTAATGTTCTAATCCAATATTGGGACAGACCTTAACCTAATTAAACCACTACTACAATAAAAATATAAAATGAACCGTAATAAGAAATAAGTAGAATACAATGTAGCACCTTAACCACTAAAATTTAGTTTATTTGTGTTCATGAAACGATAAAGAGATACATACAATAGAAAATAAACCTCCATTTATAAAATAGTGACAAAGATCCAAACTCAATGCTTAAGGCGCTAATAAGAGTCAACGGGATCTTTTCTATAAAACGACAACTTTACAATTATAACATTATTACAAAATCATAAACAAATAGACAACAATTCATATACAACTTGTGTGGCCTAATGATTAAGAACATGTGTTTTCTCCTACGTAATCACAAGTTCAAATCCAAACGGGGGTAGGGTATGTACATCTATGTAGACTTTAGCAGTGAAATCATTGCACATGGGGGAGCCCTTATGAAGGAATAATTCATACTTATGATAATTAGTGGTGAAGATATAAAATTTCAATATCCATATAATACACAAAGTCTATGTATGATTCAAAAATGAGGACGAGAGAAGTTAGAGATGAGGAATTCTTATATAAAGGACTTCATTGTACTCTATTGCAATATGAAAGGGAGCTAGATTAATACAATGTGATGTTTGCAACATATTTTGGTTCTAATGAGCTAATGTTGAGTATGAATTTTATTGTGTTGGTTGTTCTAATTCCCAACATGTGATATTATAGACATGGTGCTCAAGCCAAAATAAAATGGCCATGCTATTCATGTGCACATGTTTATGCTATGAAGATAGCACGTGTGAAAGACCACTACATGAGGGAGGTTCTCCTACCACCGTGGAGAAAAAAATGTGAAGGAGTTGAAAGGCCACATTGAAGAGGAAAGAATCCATTCAGTGGTAAAAAATAACGTAGATTCGGAGTGATATGGTTGACATATCAATTTCCCTCCAACATTATTTATCCTTATGGTTGACATCTTCATCTTGAATACTAACGGTTCTTATAAAGTTGATGTTGATAGCACATTTTTTAGGTCTATTTTATTCCTTAAAATTTCTCTAATGTTTCATTGTTGATGGTGGTATCCAAAAGAACCCAATCTCAACCAAGGTCATTAGGAGATTGAAGTTGTTGACAACGCCACATCAATAACCATATATCATTGATTGGATTAGCCAAGGATGAGACATCCATGTCAGTCAACAATGTTTCCTCTGTGTGTGTGTGTGTGTGTGTGTGTGTGTGTGTGTGTGTGTGAGAGAGAGAGAGAGAGAGAGAGAGAGAGTGCTCATATTTTCAATGTATTTCCTTCTCGATTTACTCAAATTTCAAGTGTAGGAAATCATTGAATGTGAAATTAAATTTAAATTTTGGATCTAATGAGTACCTCCATTTCAAATTTGAGTAAACCTATAAGGAGATAACTTGAAAATACGAAGGATGGGGGCAAGCAATGTTTTTTTCACGCCAAAATTTATAACTATTATTTTATTAGTTTGACTATTATTTTATAATTGTCCATAGGAGGCCCATTTTAAACCTCAAATTTGCATAATATGTAGTGGAGTCCCCTTCATCCACATCTATTAATGGAAGAGGCACTCACTTTTCTCATGCTCATATAGTTCTTTTAGTTGGACCTTTATGATTGTGATGGTAGCACTAGATTTTGTGTTAATGATCAACTTTCTCTTATTTTGATTCAAATCAAAGTCTGACTCTGGGAATTTTAGTTTGATCGACAATTATTGCTTTGATCAACATTCATCATAATTGTGCCAAGGGCTTTTGTGGAATTCACCACTTTCTAGTGTCCATTCATTTCCCAATTACCCTTTTATGTATTTTCCTTGCACTAGGTGTCCTAAGGTTGGTTATCCTTTCTCTATGTTTTTCTCTAAGAGTTAAGACTGACTTTAGCATGATTTTGTTATCGCAAATTTATAGAGCCAAGCTTTCATTTATTCCTCTACTCAATTTTTTGCTCGATTTTGACAGCATATCAATAAGTGGATTCCAGTGAAGAGATGTTCAAGAACTTAATCAATGTTTGGATGTACCTATGTTTACCATTGTGGTACTTTAAAATCAAGTTCCACTCAAAGTCTTTGATACTAAACTTTGAATGTGAGGTATGAAAATATTGATTTACTCATGCACTATCCACTCTACCTCGTGGAACTAAGTTTTTTATCTTGTTTACTAGTCATCATAGTTTCCAACAAGGTAGAATTTCTCCTTGTGGGTATCAACAAAAATCATCCAAGTATATTATGTTTTAAATGTTGCAAACATTAGAGGAAATTTCAATTTAAAATGGGCCTTCCAAAAATAATACAAATTCCATGTCATCGTGTATTAGCCAATCAAAATGCTTTAAAATTCAAAAAGGGAGCACCTCTTAAACAATTTTTTAATATACATTTGGGGATAGGTATCATAAAAAAAACTACTTTTTGTGTTCGTATTTTCGACATATCTACCTATGTTTTTACTCAAATTTCGATCGGGAGAGCTCATTGGATGCGGAATTAAATTCCGCATCCAACGAGTACCCACTTGGCATACTTTTGATGGGCCCCGTCAAAAGTATCCTGAGTGGGTACTCATTGGATGCGGATTTTAATTCCGCATCCAACGAGCTCTCCCGATCGAAATTTGAGTAAAAACACTGGGAGATATGTCGAAAATACGAACAAAAAATAGTTTTTTATTTTCTTCCTCCAAAATTAATAAATATTATTTTATTATTTTATTAATTTTCTTTAGGAGGCCCATTTTGAGTTGAAATTTCCTCTAATGATCATCTTCAACATGTCTCTTCTACTAATTGTCCCAACAATCTTTCACATAGGGAAGGGGACTTCATAAATGCATACAACGAGCTCTCCCGATCTAAATTTGAGTAAAAACACTAGGAGATATGTCGAAAATACGAACAAAAAATAGTTTTTTATTTTCTTCCTCCAAAATTAATAAATATTATTTTATTATTTTATTAATTTTCTTTAGGAGGCCCATTTTGAGTTGAAATTTCCTCTAATGATCATCTTCAACATGTCTCTTCTACTAATTGTCCCAACAATCTTTCACATAGGGAAGGGACTTAATAAATGTGAAGGTGATCTTTTCGCTTCTTAAAAAAAATGAATGAGTATTAACCCTCTAACATATCTAACCATTTATCCAAAGCATTTGTGATTATCTGACCTTCAAATAAATGAATGGTTAACTTGCATCGTGAAGGGTGTCACACCTCCAAAATCACTACTTGTTGAAGGTGTATCTATTATTGTTGGCATTCATAGAATAATTCGAATGAATTATCCATCATCGTTTTCATTTGTTGCATGAGGGGTTTTTTGAGAAACAACTTGATAGGATCCCCTAATTCATCATCTATATTTTCTTCCACCATGGAAGGCCACTTAATATGCAATCGTATTCTTCTCCAAGCTCAATTCATTCAAGAACCAACTCTCTATACCTTGACCTTAGTGGGAAAATGTATAGAGAAACAAAAAAGAGTAAATTTTTCTCATATTACTAATATGGGTTGCATAGAGAATGAAATGAATACATAAATATGAATGGATATGCACAAATACATTGCAAAGAGAATAGTGGTACAAAGAAACCTAAATTCTATAATAAATTAAATGAAAAAAACATTGTAAAATGCAAAGCGATACAAACTATCTAAAATGATGGTAGCTTATCTATAAAAAGAGAGTTGTTTGTGATGCGCATTTGCAAGAAGACATTACAAAAGGAGAAAAATACAATTTAACATAAAGTATGATGCCTTAAGATGAAAAAAACTTAAAGAACCAAAACCATAACCCTAAGAAATGATGTTGCAAAAGGAATGTGGGCCCCAAAGAGGCCATTTGATATGTCAACTTTATAAGGGCGCAACTTTCACTGGCAAAATTTTAAAGGTAATTTCATGGGCCATTTGAAAGCTTAATTCATTCTTTATGTGTTTGGCATGCCATGCAATAGCCTATGTCAACTACCAAAAATGTAAGGGAAATTCCGAAAACACACACTGTGAGTTCAGCGTATGAAATATTATTAGTAAAACCTCCAAGATGTGAAACCATTCTAAGTCAATGAAACACTTGGGTGGTGTAATGTACCCGACCCCAAAACTAAGGCCAAAGGCACCAAATGACCAAGGGAGAGGCTGAATCGAATCAAATCACAACGGAAAAAGGTTTCTAAGGCTAGGCCAGCATGCCAAACAAATCAAAAATTCATCCATGATTGGTTACCTTTCTTAATTAATGATTAAATCTAGTTATTTAGTTAAAGAATTAGATTTGATAATAGTCTTGATGGATTGTGTCTGCCTTCCCGAATTCATCACACCTTCCTGACATCGAAAATCGGAATCAACACTATTAAATGAACATACCAAATTTACCATTCCAACGTTGACATCTCGATCTCAAAACTCAGGTTGTCGAGAGTCAGAAGTTGAAACACGTTTTAAAAACTTCAATTCTATCATGCTGACTCCAATGTTTCAATCTCAGAACTTAGTTCTTCTAACGTTGAACATTAAAACTCAGCACAAAACCGAACTTCATTCTCAACAGTCATGTTGATCCCTTCAGCTTCCCTAACTCCAAACCCAAGAAGGTCCATTCAATCATGAAGGTGAATTCAAATAGGTAAAGGGAGGAAGTTTTTCAACCAAAAAAATTATTCTTGGAATGGAAAAAGTGGCTCACGGGAGTTACACTTTCCCAAAAGGTACTGGCTAAAATTAACCATTAGAAGTGCATGAGGGAAAACCAAACATCAAAAGAGGTCTAGAAAATCGTCAATCAATGTATGATGATACCACCATTGGCTAAAATAATTACAATTAGGTAGCAAAGAGATTTGCTAGGAAGAGTAACAATTCTCGGTTTCAACACTCTAGTATAGATCAAGCTACAATCTCTATCCAATAACACTTTGGCATAACACACCTTCACTAGAGGAGCAATGTCAAATCAAAGAGTCCTACTTGAAGCTAATCCAAATCCTCTAATAGCCATTCCCATTTCCTGGGTAAAACTAACTCGGGTTAACTAGATCCAACTCGAATTAGATGAGTGACCCTTTAGCTTCCCTAACTCCCTATCCAAGAAGGTCCATTCAATCACAAAGGTGAATTCAAATAGGTAGAGGGAAGAAGTTTCTCAAACAAAAGATTCTTCTTGGAATAGAAAAAGTGACTCAAGGTGGGAGTTACACTTTCCCAAAAGGTACTGGCTAAAATTTGCCATTAGAAGCACATGAGGGAAAACCAAGCGTCAAAAGAGGTCCACAAAATCAGCAATCAAGGTATGATGATACCACCATAGGCTAAAATAATTACAATTAGGTAGAAAAGAGCTTTGCTATGAAGAGTAACAATTCTTGGTTTCAACCCCCCCTCCCTTGAACCCTCACATGTGGAATCCATGGCCCCCTAGCCACACTTGGTTGTTCTGTTGAGCATAATTATTATTAAAATAAAATAATATTAAAATTAATAACAGTAATAATAATGTCCTTGATCCATAGTCCAAGCACCCAGTGCCACCAACAACACAAATAATAGTCACAACATATGTTCAGGGTTTAACACGCTATGGGTATTACAGGTGGCCACCAATATCAACCTAGATAAACTAAGGATCTTGAGCTTATGTACACAACATTTCCTCCATTTAAAAAAATCCCTAAAAATTGAAAATAAAGATTAGCGTAGAAAAATTGTTCGAAAAACTTAAAGATGTATTATCACCCAAAGAAAAGTCCAAAGCATGTTGTATGATATTTCAAAAAATAATAAACATGCCTATGGATCATTGTGCATCATTATATTGCCCACCTTCAATGACTACAACCCTCTTTTCGTGTTTAGGTGCACCTAATGGTTGAAGCCACTTTAAGAATAGAGAGCAACATTTGAACCCCAAGCCACTTTAAGAATAGAGCACAAGATTTGAACCCCAAACCACTTATTTCAAAAGTACTACTTCAATCTAGTGAACTAGAACTTGATTCCATATAAAGCATGAAATGAGAAGGGGGGATTTTTTTAGTTAATTGCTACTCGAGATAATGATGTGTTACAACATGTGCAACTATTCTTCCAAAAACAACTTTTAAATCTCATGTTACTTCCTTGTTGTGCTCAAAATTTCCTTCTGCAAATATTTCTAACCCTTCTCTCCAAGATACCCTCAAGCTACAAAGTGTGTTTACCTTCTTCATCTACCAAGGGAATCTATGTTTAAGTGACCACCTCATTGCCAAGATTCTTGCTTAAACCTGATATAAGAAAACATCACGGAGCCTTCCCTTGTTAAGAATGCCCAATGCATAAGCAACCTTCCCAAAATTTTCCAAATGTTGTATGTACCCTAGATTGTAGGCTAAAGATTGTTGTTGTGATATAGTCATAATGTAGTGTTATTACATGATTATATCTGAACAAAGACCATGTCTCCTACTACATTTTTCCTTTCAAAGTGATACTAATCAATTTGTAGTTTAATGTGGTTGGGTGGCATTGATGAGTTATCCTTAAAAATGCTAAGGATGTTTTGCATTCCCCATTCAGTGTTACAACAATATGGACCACATTTTGAATGACCAAATGCTTGGGTGATGGGAGTTCATAACTATATTATGTAATGAAGGTCATTTTTGTGGAAGAGTGGGAAGTAATAGTATATCAATGTCCTTCAAGATGCAACCATTATATTTATTTACCCTAGTCCTTTATGTACATAGAAAAGTACCCCTCAAAGCACTCGTTAACCACCTCAATATAGCCATTTGTCTAAGGGTGATATACAATATTCATATTAAAGTGAGCCCTACTACTTTGAAAATTCATTTCCTTAAGTTGCTAATAAACTCAAATCCTCTATCAGAAATAATGTGATGGAGAAATCCATCGCACTTATGGAATTATAAAAAAAATTAACAAACCCAACAGTTGCAAACTTGGTAGTTACAAGAATAAAATGTCCATACTTGGTTAAACAAATGACCACCACAAAGATAGCATATTTACCTTCAAAAGTGGAAAACCATTGATTAAGTCCATAGATTCCTCTTCCAAATTATAGTTGGAGATGGTATTAGGATGGAGAAAATGAATTTAATTAGCTTTTTGTTACAACAACGATTAGCATTTTATTAAAAAAAGAGTTGTTGGGTTTCTCCAAGAAACAAAGAGAACAAAATTAGGACATTGGCCAAAGTCTTCAAAATCTCTCCTTAATAGAAGATATACAAAAGAACATGAACCTCGTCCTATAAGAATACTAATAAGATCTACTAGTATCCTCAATAAATACATATATGCCAATGAAACAAGACAAAACATGGAGTTTTCTTACTACTCTTAGGATCACTATGTGACAAAGTAATTCAAAGTTCCTCTTAATATGAAATTCTACAACTTTCCTTGTTTTTCATCGCTTGTGTTTCTTTTCAGGTCCCTTGATCTTCCCCTTGTGAGGGGGGGGGAACGTGTTGTATCCTTTTTTAATTTGTAATATCCCAAATCCCGATATTTTCTATTTCTAAACAATTATGCTGATACAACTGGGCATTCAAACTGCCATGCAAAAATCCCTATTTTATAGGAAAAATTAGGGTTAAGGTTTGTGATATAGAATGCACACTTACCACTGATAACTGGCTGGACTGCTTCAGATAAAGTCTGCAAGTACTGAGAACTAGATCGGAGAGGAACTGATCTCTCCTGCCTCCAGTGAATGCCCCAGCAACAAGACGCCCAATCAGAGAAAAAGGTGACGCCCTCAAGGAAGGAAGTGTCCGATGGATTCGCCAATTTACAGGGCTGATAGCCTTACGGTCCCGGAGAGATTGGCTGGAGTATGCTGAAGATATGACACCTCTAATTAGGAAGGCGTCTAGGTTCAGTGAGGCAGCTGCTCATGCCCTTGAGAGTCTGGAAATGCTGATAACGGCTTCGGATGAGCTCAGATGGAGCTGATAATCAAGGAGTGCTGGAGTATGTAGCTGATGATAAGACTGGTGCCTGAGTTTCGGAAGGAAACTGAGATCTAGAGGCCCTACAGCTGATTAGGGCTTTCTGGTGGAAAACCCCCCCTTATGGCTGCACCGTGCCCCTGCAACAATCTATACCCTGTGCTATATAACTGATGAATGAATGAAGAACAAGTGGTGAACCAGTATGGCTTACCCGGAATAAGACTAGGACAGATGTTTCACTGCCGAAATCCTGTTAGCTGAAGACTCCGTCTCCAACCCCAACTGTTGTGCTGCACGCTGTGCTGTTATCCAAGAGCTTCCCAAAATAATCATAAACATAAGTGAGGTCTCCTCTTGCTTTATCCTCTATTTATAAAGTTCAACTGCGCAAAACCTAATCTTTGACCTAATTAGGTCACTTTATCTTCTAATTTTCCGTTGACTTGCATGCATGCGGATGGAGACCTAAAAAGTGCATGCATCATAAAATAATGCTTCGGATGGCATGCATGAAGGTGGCCTTTGGCCCAGGTGGCCCTTCTTGACCAAGTGAGGATGCCCTAGATCTTCTATAGATGGCATCAGTCCTGATCTGATTCCCTAGCTATCAGTAACCGCTCGAACCCACAGGAATCACATAGGTTAGCGGTTTCGGGCCTCAAGGCCTAAAAGGAAGAGGACATTACATAATTGCATTTGCAAATCAATATGACTCTGCATTCTCTGAAGGAGGTGGGGTAGGAACCTTAGAAGTGATCGGAGTCTCTATTGGAACAAGCCCATTCGATTTTTTAGCCTCCTCTTCAACTTTTTTTAGTCTCTATTGGAACAAGCCCATTCTTCGTATCTTTCATATGAACTTCGTTTCGTTCTTGGACATTATTTGACCTTTATTTCTTTCAATACTATGATGACTGGATTTGCTATTTTTTCATGATTGATGAGGATCCTACTTCGAATCATCCTCTATTTCTAGGGTAACATATCTATTGTTGTTTCTATAAGTGGATCACTTTATTCCAGGTGGAGATCCCTTTGTTATAGATCTTGTTGTCTGGAGAACTGGCCCATCTTATTTTTTAGCCTCCTCTTCAACTTATTTTCCATGTTCTTCCGATCTTTCATATGAATTTTTTTTCGTTCTTGGACATTTTTTTACGTCTACTTTTTTCAATACTATGATAAATGGATTGGTTGTTTTTGCATGATTAATGAGAATCCTACTTTGAATCATCCTCTATTTCTAAGGTAACATATCTATTATTGTTTCTAGAAGGGGATCCCTTTATTCCAGATGGAGATCCCTTTGCTATAGATCTTGTTGGCTAGCTCGATTTAATAAAAGCTCTTCTGTTACATCTACATACCACCTGAAATTATGCTTCTTTAAAATTCAGGTTTTTTGCTGACTATGTATAGACAAACTGATGCTCCAGTTTCTTAGGGAAACTTCTTGCAAAATGTCCGTATGAGAGGAAAAAATTGTGATTAAATTGGATCTACTCATAATCTAGAATTTGGAGACGGCTACATCCGTCCCAAGCGATCTAGATTGCTTTTGGGAGTCTTTGTTCTAGGTCAACCTCGATACAAATGTGAGCGCATGAGTAAAGGCCTCTCTTTGGATTTGTGCTAGTTAAGAAATGACCCAGCTTGTTGACAATTGAAGAAAGAGAATTGTTGCCCAAAAAAATCATTGGGAGGTGGAGAAGTCTTACTCAAACGGTACTGATTTTATTTATGCTTTTGGGTTAAAGTCTAGCTACCAAGGGGTCAAATACATCCACCTAGATACTATGAATTATGGACTTGACTACTCTTAGGAGTCACTATGTGACGAATTAATTCAAAGTTCCTCTCTTAATATGAAATTCTACAACTTTCCTTGCTTTTCATTGTTTGTGTTTCTTTTCAGGTCCCTCGATTTTCCCCTTGTGATGGGGGGGAAACGTGTTGTAGCCTTTTTTTATTGCATTTGCAAATTAGTATGACTCTGCATTCTTTCAAGAAGGTGGGAGAGGAACCTTAGAAGTGGTCGAAGTCTCTATTGGAACTAGCCCATCTTATTTGTTAGCCTCCTCTTCTACTTCTTCTTCATGTTCTTCCAAGCTTTCATATTAATTTATTTTCATTCTTGGGCATTTTTTTACCTTTACTTCTTTCAATACTATAACGACTAGATTTGCTATGATTGCATGATTGATGAGGATCCTACTTTGAATCATCCTCTATTTCTAGGGTAACATATCTATTATTGTTTCTAGAAGTGGATCCCTTAGAAGGTGGAGATCCCTTTGCTATAGATCTTGTTGGCTGGAGAATTGGCACATCCAAATTTTTAGCCTCCTCTTCATCTTCTTTTTCATGTTCTTCCAATATTTCATATGAACATCTTTTCGTTCTTGGACATTTTTTTACCTTTACTTCTTTCAATACTATGACAACTGGATTTCCTATTTTTGCATGATTGATGAGGATCCTATATCGAATCACCCTCTATTTTTAGGGTAACATATCTATTATTGTTTCTAGAATGGGATCAATTATTCCAGGTAGAGATCCCTTTGCTATAGATATTGTTGGTTAGCTCGGTTCATTAAAAGGTCGTATGTTACATCTACACACCACCTGAAATTTTCCTTCTTTAAATTCAGGTCTTTAGCTATAACTAGGTATGGACAAACTGATGTTTCAATTTCTTAGGGAAACTTCTTGCAAAATGCCCATATGAATAGCAAAAATTGCAATTAATTGGATCTGCTCATAATCCAGAATTTGGAGATTGCTCCATTCGTCCAAAGTGATCTAGATTGCTTTTGGGAGTCCCTATTCTAGGTCAGCCTAGATATAGATGTGAGCGCATGAGTAAAGGCTTCTTTGGATTTGTGCTAGTTAAGAAACTACCCAGCTTGTTGACAATTGAAGAAAGAGAATATTTGTCCCAAAAAATCATTGCAAGGTGGTCAAATACATCCCCCATAGATCCCATGAATTATGGACCTGACTACTCTTGGGAGTCAAATACATCCCCCTAGATCCCATGAATTATGGACCTGACTACTCTTAGGAGTCAAATACATCCCCTTAGATCCCATGAATTATGGACCTGACTATTCTTAGGATTCGCTATGTGACAAAGTAATTCAAAGTTCCTCTCCTAATATGAAATTCTACAACTTTCCTTGCCTTTCATCATTTGTGTTTCTTTTCAAGTCCCTTGCTCTTCCCCTTATGAGGGGGGGGCAACGTGTTGTAGCCTTTTTTTATTGCATTTGCAAATCAGTATGACTGCATTCTTTGAAGGAGATGGGGAAGGAACATTAGAAGTGGTCGAAGTCTATTGGAACTGGCCCATCCAATTTTTTAGCCTTGTCTTCCACTTCTTTTTCATGTTCTTTCGATATTTCATTTGAACTTCTTTTCGTTCTTGGACATTTTTTTACCTTTACTTCTTTCAATACTATGACAGCTAGATTTGCTATTTTTGCATGATTTATGAGGATCCTACTTAGAATCATCCTCTATTTCTAGGGTAACACATCTGTTATTGTTTCTAGAAGTGGATCCCTTTATTCTATGTGGAGATCCCTTTGCTATAGATCTTGTTGGCTAGAGAACTGGCCCATCCGATTTTGTAGCCTCCTCTTCAACTCCTTTTTCATGTTCTTCCAATCTTTCATATGAACTTGTTTTCATTCTTGGAGATTTTGTTACCTTTACTTCTTTCAATACTATGACAACTGGATTTGCTATTTTTGCATGATTAATAAGGATCCTACATCGAATCATCCTCTATTTTTAGGGTAGCATATCTATTATTGTTTCTAGAAGGGGATCGCTTTATTCTAGGTGGAGATCCCTTTGCTATAGATCTTGTTGGATAGCTCGATTTAATAAAAGGCCTTTTGTTACATCTACATACCACCTGAAATTATCGTTCTTTAAAATTCAGATTTTTCGATGACTAGTTATGGACAAGTTGATGCTCAAGTTTCTTAAGGAAACTTCTTGCAAAATGCCCAAATGAATGGAAAAAATTGCAACTAAATTAGATCTGCTCATAATCCAGAATTTGGAGATGACTCCATCTGCCCAAAGTGATCTAGATTGCTTTTGGGAGTCCCTATTCTAGGTCAACCTTGATACAGATGTGAGCACATGAGTAAAGGCCTCTCTTTGGATTTGTGCTAGTTAAGAAACTACCCAGCTTGTTGACAATTGAAGAAAGATAAATTTTGTCCCAAAAAATCATTGGGTGCAAAGTTTTACCCAAACAAGTATTGATTTTATTTAAACTATTGGGTTAAAGTCTAACTACCAAGGGGTCAAATACATCCCACTATATCCCATGAATTATGGACCTGACTTAAAAACTAGATCTCTAACTTCCCTCCCTGAGAAAAGGAAAAGAAAAAACCTCTACCTACAACTATAAAAGTTACCTGGGATTGCAGGAGTGGAGCCCAACATTGTGCTACCCATGGTTCTATTTCTTTTGGGTTAGGCCATAGCCCTACGAATTTCCCAACCAGAGCTCATTCTGATAGACTGAGAGCTGACCTTCAAGATTCTAGGGAGGATATATCGAACTGTGGAATTTCTTCCAAACGTTTCACAAATCTTCAAGTGTGAACAAAATTGGAAGACAACAAAAGTAAAGTAAGGAGGCCTTTGAAGGCTTCTATCTCCATCCTTAGATACGCCTCCATCAAGAGGGCTAAAAAAACCACAAATTGTAAATTTGAGAAAGTAATTAAAGTAATTGAGATCACAGCTAGGTTTAAAAATCTAGAGATCAAAAGAATTGGAGAGACTTCATGAATCAAACCTTGGATCCTCCTTGAATTTAAAGCTTCATCGCCAACATGACCTTCTTTGAGGACCCAAAGATCAAGGGAGCAACTAGGGTTGAATCACTAATCGTAAAGAGAGCACGCAATGCCATTCAAACATTCCAATCCCCATTTCCAATTTAATAAGCATTATCAAATTATAGTAGATGGTATTAGGATGGAGAAAGCCAATTTAATAAACATTATCCACCTTATTGTGTTCGAAAGTGCCACATTCTACTACAAACCTCTCAATATCAAAGTTCATTTTTTGTCAATAAAAGTTGGAGACACCCTATTAATTTTGTGGAGACCCCTATGAGCAATTGAGGGTGTTCCATGTTAAAGGACATACTTAATTAGAGAATATTTAGGGAAAAAATAAATGCAATTTTCAAAGAGAATAGCACCATTCCTTCTAGTCCAAGGTTAGCCTTTCTTTTCATCAAGATTACCTTATTGAAGTTGCATTACAGGAGGATCTATTATATAATCTATAACATTGCCTCAGTTATATGGAGTTAAATGTGGGTGGGTTCATCAACAATATTTTACTTACCCTTCTTATCAATGATCTCAACTTTGTTGTTCCTTTGTTAAAATACACCATGTAAAGAAGTGCTTTGAATTGAGATGATCAATTGTACTAAAGAACATAGTACCTAGGAGAAATTGGCACTACACCACTTCATGAACTATGGCCAACATTAATTTGTTGTATGTAGACATGTGCTTCTATGTATCTATCCATTTGCAACTTTCAAAGGCAATGGGTCTATCGTGACATAGTGGATCAATGAAAGTGTCATTTGCTAAGTTAATCAAGACAGAAGCTATAGTAGAGAAGTTGCAAATAAATCTAAAATAAATAAATAAAACTATTTCACCAATAAATCATCAAAGCTTCTTAGGCCTCACTTATATGGAGTTAAATGTGGGTGGGTTCATCTCACTAAGATAACGCATCAACAAGAATATTTTCCTTACCCTTCTTATCAATGATCTCAACTTGGTTGTTCCTTTGTGAAAATACACCATGTAAAGAAGTGTTTTGAATTGAGATGATCAATTGTACTAAAGAACATAGTACCTAGGAGAAACTGGTTCTACGCCACTTCATGAACTATGGCCAACATTAATTTGTTGTATGTAGACATGTGCTTCTATGTATCCATCCATTTGCAGCTTTCAAAGGCAATGGGTCTATCATGACATAGTGGATCAATGAAAAGTGTCATTTGCTAAGTTAATCAAGACAGAAGTTATAGTGGAGAAGTCGCAAATAAATCTACAATAAATAAATAAAACTATTACACCAATAAATAATCAAGACAGAAGTTATAGTGGAGAAGTTGCAAATAAATCTACAATAAATAAATAAAACTATTACACCAATAAATCATCAAAACTTCTTAGGCCTCACTATATGGAGTTAAATGTGGGTGGGTTCATCTCACTAAGATAAGGCATCAAGAAGAATATTTTCCTTACCCTTCTTATCAATGATCTCAACATGGTTGTTCCTTTGCGAAAATACACCATGTAAAGAAGTGTTTTGAATTGAGATGATCAATTATACTAAAGAACATAGTACCTAGGAGAAACTGGTTCTACGCCACTTCATGAACTATGGCCAACATTAATTTGTTGTATGTAGGGATGTGCTTCTATGTGTCCATCCATTTGCGGCTTTCAAAGGCAACGGGTCTATCATGACATAGTGGATCAATGAAAAGTGTCCTTTGCTAAGTTAATCAAGACATAAGTTATAATGGAGAAGTTGCAAATAAATCTACAATAAATAAATAAAACTATTACACCAATAAATCATCTAAGCTTCTTAAGGGTCATAAGCACTAGCCACTCTTGAATGGCTTGGAACTAGCAAGATCATACAAACACACTATATATAAATAATATGGTCAAAAAACTCCAAAGAAGTTCGAGAAAATCCAGTATGATTCCTCTTGACATAACATTTTTTTTAGTCTTAAGTATCTAATACAAAACCCAAATCCCCTAAATGCTCTATGATTGTTGTTTTACACGAGTCTATCATCAAAGAAAACCTAAACAAGCTTGTGGACATAGTTACCAATCAAGTTCTTTGTTGAAGCTTGAAATTACCATGGCAGCCAACCTTGATTGCTAACTTGATGATGCCTAGTGATATATGCACTTTCACTTCCCCATCAAAGCCATATTGTGGGATTTTATAATGTTATAATCCAAAAGTTAGTTGATTTATGTTTGTAAAATGAAAGAGATACATTCGATAGAAACTAAACCTTCATTTTTTGAATTGTGACAAAAACCTTAATTCAATTAAGAGCTTAATGACGAAACTCTGCTTAACCTCATTGAGGTTAAACTCTTTTCTATAAAATGACAATTTTAAAATTATAATATTATTACAAAATCATAAACATATAATCAATAATTCATGTACAACTTGTGTGGGCCTCACGTGGGCCTAATGATTAAGAACATGTATTTCCTCCTATCAAATCACATGATTAAGAACATGTTAAAGCATTGTACATAGAAGATCCCTTGTGAAAAAATAATTCATGTTTGTGATCTTTAGTGGTGACAATACAAAATGTAATGCTACATATAATGCAGAAAATTTAAATGGTTCAATTAAAATATTTTAAAGAAATATGTTGGAAATAATCATGGTGATGGTTGAATAAACATTCATGGCATGGCTGTTATTGTTGGGTATATGTTATATTCTTTGCATATGCGCATGGGGGGAGGTGCGCATGTCAACACTGCAGCTCGGCGATCCCAAAGACACCTTCGACAAAAACAAGCCATAGGCCCTGTTTCCGTTCGAAAATGGCAGTTAGGCCATTTCCGATGCAAAAGCAACGAGCAAAATTTTTTGGCTATTTATAGATTTTATGGCTATTTATAGCTATCTGTGGCTATTTTTAAAAGTTTTCTAAAAAATATTTAACTTAATCCCGGTTAAGAGATTGGAGTCTTTTTCTAATCCTGGTTAATGGATTATAGTATTTGGATGTTGCGGAATACCTGTATTTTGTATTGTGAGGATCTCATAATGTAATGAAGAAAAAATAGGAGGTGTGGCTCCAAGGTTTTCTGGTTTTCTGGTTTTCCCGGTTAAGGGTTTCCAGGATAAATCTCTATGTTTATGTGTGAATGATGTGTTGTGATCTCTATTTTGCTTAAAAGAATCTGTATGCTTTGCTTCTCTACACAGGTTTAAAACTTACAGTTATAATCACCTATTCTTATTCATTGTACTGCCTGTAATATAACAAATATTATCATTGTGACAAACTTTGATTTTAAACAATATTATAATTGTGACACTCTGATTTTGAAGGGTACGACTTTTTGAATGGAATCCATTTAATATTAAATAAATTGAATTTGTTCATTATCAAAAGTTTTGAATGGCAATGTACACAGTTTCACATTTATACTAAATTCCCTCAAACATTCAAGAAAAAAAGGCACTTTGTATTATTAAACACAAGTTTTCAAAAATAATACTGGGCATGATTTAAACCATACATCAGAAAGAAAGGAAAAAAATCATTGGGTTCAGTGCATGTCTATTATAGAAGGCTGAAGGCCATAATAGCAAAAGCTTCAAGTAGCACCTTCCAATACTTTTAGATTGGTTTGCAGATGGGCTGATTCCAAAAATTCATTCTATTATGCAAATAATTACATCTTGCTCTCAATGAAGCTTTGGGACAACAAAGCATGGCATGAAGGAAACACATACAAGTACTGAAATGCTAAAAGAATAATTACCGGTGCACTAATTCCCATAACAATACACAGTTTTCTGTAACCACTACCCCATACATCACATTATTAAAGAAAAAGTAGTTACAATACTAAAACAAAATGAGCCAAACCACTATGCATCAAGATCACCATATTGGACAACCAATGTATTCATCAGCCATGGCAATGCAATGGCACTACATCATCTTTCATTGTGTTCAGTGCATGTCTATTATAGAAGGCTGAAGGCCATAATAACAAAGCTTCGAGTAGCAACTTCCAACTCTTAATGATAGATTGGTTTATTCCATAAATTCATTCTATTATGCAAATAATTACACCTGTGATACTCAATGAAGCTTTGGGGCAACAAAGCATGACATAAAGGAAACCACATATACAAGTACCGCCAGCAAATACTAAAAGAATAATTAATGGCTATTAAAGCAGAGATTAGAGCAGACAAAGAGGTAAAAATTATGGTGTACTAATTCCCGTTCCAATACACAGTTTTCTGTAAACATGACCGCATACATCACAATATTAAAGCAAAAGTAGTTACAATACCAAAACAAAATGCCAAACCACTACGCATCAAGATCACCATATTGGACAACCAAGGTATACATTAGCTATGGCAATGCAAAGGCACTACCTAATCTTGTAAAATAAATGAATTCATTGGCCAGGACAATTCAATAGCACTATATAAACATAAAAAATCAATGAATCCATTAGCAACGGCAATGAAATGGTACATATAATCTTAAAAGCCCTCCAAGTTGCTGAAATAGCTCATATGAAGTACAGATCTGTTTGATTCTCATTTGTGTAGAATTCACAGTATGCTTATTGTTTTTTAGCACAACATAAACGTAAATTATCAAAAAATCAATCAGCGATGGCAAAGTAATGGTACAGCATAATCTCAAAGACCCTGCAAGTTGCTGAAAAACCTATATAACCAGATCTGTTTGGTACCCATTTGTGTAGATTTCGTAGCATGATTATTGTGTTTTCTGCAAGAGATGGTATGCAAATTGGAATGCACAAAGTATACGTTTACTTCATTGGGCCAAACTCACTACAAATGTCAATAAAACTATAGATGATCAAATCTGTTTTCTATACAGGAGAACCAAACAGATAATATTAAAAGCTCTGCAAGTTGCTGAAATAGCTATATATATGAAGTACAGATCTGTTTGATTCTCATTCGAGTATTATGCTTTTTTTCAGCACTACATAAACATAAAAGATCAACGAATCCATCAGCGATGAAAATGCAATGGTACAGCATAATCTCAAAGACCCTGCAAGTTGCTAAAAAAACTATATATACAGACCAGATCTGTTTGGTACTCATTTGTGTAGAATTCGTACTATGATTATTGTGTTTTCCACAAGAATGGTATGCAAATCGGAATGCAGGAATGCACAAGTCAAACAATTACGCCAAACTCACCACAAATGTCAATAAAACAATTAGGTGATCAAATCATGTCTTGTATACAGGAGAACCAAACAGATGATCTTAAAAGCCCTCAATTTCTAAGGAATGACAGATCGGGAACTACAAAGAGATAGTTTTTTTAGTAAAATATTAATATTCCAGGGTCGGATTCAAATTGCTAAATAGACATTAATAAAACTAAAATATATTTAAAGCCCAGTGTGATCATATTAAACAACTCCACATAAAACAATGGATTTGAATATCACAGGTATAGCCTAACACACAGTAATAAAACTAAAATATATTCAAAGAAAAGTGGTCATATTGAACAACTCCCCATAAGATAATGGATTCGAATCTTTCAGGTATAGCCGAATAACAGATTGGGTCCATATGATCACTGGAAGCCAAACATGTTTTTTTGAAGTCAACCTGCTTAGAGCAAAAGAATTCATGATCCAATATAATATGTTGAGTAGTTTGACATGTCCTATTTTCTAAATGAATATATTAACAAGAACTTCAGGTGCCAATGATCAAAGTGTGACCAAAAAATGCCCAGTCATGAGGAAACATGTGGTATTTATCCGAAAATTAAAAATGGGTGGTAGAAACTCACAAGGGTGATCTTGGAAATGCAACCAAAAATTCTAAAAGACAACAAATGTCACCAGTGCAAGCTACTTTTGGTTACAAGGGTAGAGATGGGAAGCAATATTTTCTTTCACCAGAAATTTATGAGCTTTCCACTAATCAAGGTGTCTATATAGAAGAGTAGACAAAAGGTAGCTCTAACCAATATGCCAAACTGTTCTAACACTCGAGCCAATATCAGGGGTCCTGCTATTTACGTGTACAAGTAACCCCTACTATTGGCTGAGAGTGTTGATAAACAGTTATGGCACTCTAACTTATATCAAGGGTCGCCTATATACACAGTAGGCCAGCCTACTAATTACTTAAGTGACTCCAATATTGGCTAGAATGCCCAGCATAAACTTAAGACCTAATCTCCAACAATATCATTAGCCACAATAATCCCTGCCTAAAAGCCTTTCTAAAAAAAATGCATGAGAAGAATACTCTTTTCTAAAAGTCAAAATAGTTAGCAGTGAGGTTATGTAAAGAATGAATTCCTCTGGCCTTGTGCCCTTAACTCTGACTAGTTATGAAGAAAACAAGTAAGATCACAACTCCTGGCAATATGGCCAACGTCTACTTTCAAGAATCCCATAGAAAGAACCTTCTTTCAACAATCAATAGAAGAGGTACACCTTGTCAATCACCCAAAACATAAGCTGCAATTTGAATAAACTCTGACCTCAATGATAAGCTAGGTGGCCTTGTAAGAGAAATATTTAATTGAGAACAAAAGCTGGATTAATTGACCATGAGATAATGTCGTAAAGGATGGGTGTGGGTGAAAGTGTAGATACATGTTGATTGTCCACAAGGATGAAACCTTTTAAACTAAGGAAATGGCGGTGTGTTACTTTTCCTTTCTAAAGGAGAAGCTCACTGGGACTTGGGCATAGCAAGTATTTGTGTGGTTAAAGAGGCAATAGAAGAATATAAGCAATGACGATGTTAAATCTTGGTATGACTTCAAACAAGTTTGGCAATGTTATCACAAAAAGGATAGATAAGAATATATATGTAGAAAGTCTTTTCCTCCACAATACATCCAAAAGCCTCCATTCAGATTATTTACTGCATCACAAGTCGAATTTGACAGTGAAAACACTTACGTTCAAGCATGATGTTCTAACCTTGGAGTTGGACACCTTTTTAATCCTACAAGACACAAGAGATAACACAAAATACAATGAGGCCGGTGTGCATGTAACATACTTCTTTGCAATCAAGATACAAGACACAAGTACAGCTTACATGGTAGCATATAAACTAGATGTATGATTCTCCAATTCTCTGTTCAAATTCTTAAATGAAAAAGTCAAAAGAATACTCAGCAAAAACAAATGGTTCAAAGCAAAGAAATTTAATAAAACAAATAAAGCTTTGTCTGCCACTCGTCTGACCTTGTAAACTGAAGAATCCCAGAAAACTTACAAGTCTAAATTTCTGAGTATGGGGAGCTGCCCCTGCCAAGACTGGTAAGAGCTTAATGACGAAACTCTGCTTAACCTCATGAGTCATAACAGATATTCCACAAAGCCAAAGTGCATTATTCCCCACACAATCGGAAGATGGACCTTAAGGTCCAAATATCCTATAGATTAACAAGTAAGATACAATACTCCATGCACATACACAACATTTATTGTGGCTTTCCTATACAACGTAATACCAAGATATCTCCTCTTTTCAACAGTCATCACAAATCATAAACCAGAACCTCTAGAGATCTTGAACAGTAATGTTGAAACCAACCACATGAATTCAGAATCCCGATTATATTGATCATCACTAGCATAGATCCATCTTAACCCAAGATCTATTAAGCATTGAAAGGGATCAAAAAGCCCAAGTGCAACATGCAAAACAACGCTTCCAATCCATGCTGTAGTGTGCACCATGCTTCTCTCAATGCCATTGTCATTGAAAAAGAAAGGAATACACTAAATGCTACAACCCAAAATAATTGCACACGGGTATGGATATAAAACAATATAAATTGAATAGTCAATAGTCCAATAGTCACCAAAGTTAGAAAAACCGGGGATGTACAAGAGGCCCCCTAATGAGAAAAAGAATGACAAAATGAATACAGCAACAAAAAATGAAACAACATAACCTGAGTGTACAAATAGGTTATCCAACAGGGAGAAAACACCACAGAGTGAAGGAGAGCTGGAAAGGAAACAAGGACCAGACAGAAGTGCAACTGCAACTAAGAGGAGGGAACTACCCTATTCATCCTCTGAATCAATAATGCAGATGTCAATACATGGGGCCTGCCAGATAATGTTCTCGAGAGTGGGTGGCATGGGTTTGCAGGGCACTAGGGAGTAATCCCAGGTGGAATCTAACTCACCCCAAAATGGAGACAGAGTGGGCGACTCTAACATCCACAGGCAATGAACACTCCGTGTAGAAGAGAAGAAACTAGTAAGGTGCTTCTGCGAAGATGGACAGCTATCCCAGGTTGTTCTGCTCCTCCTGGAAGCTCTCGGCCTCGTCTGACAAAAAACCCAGATAGTGCAAGTTAAGAGAACAAAGCCAGACAGTCCCAGTGGTGTCCAACTGAATGTCAGCAAGAAACATGTCCACCTAGATTCTAAGGCTGGGGAAAGATGTAACATGTAAAATACCATGACCCACCAATCTATTAAAACCTAATTATCTCTGGGCTTTTAGAAAATTCAAGCAATGCCTGATGTCCATTCTAAATTATATAGCCTTTATGTTTGATACACTTCCAAGTTATGATGTCACGATGCTGGTAAACTGGAACTGAACAAGTTTGATCTGCCGGAAGATAGTTGTCAAACTCTATGTTTATGCTTTTTCTTGATCTCTTTTAGAAGAGAGAAGCTTTCACAATTCGTTGATGATTGGGTAAAGTTTAACAATCATAGATGCCAGTAACAGGGATAGCAGATCCTACTAATAAACTAAAGGCTATCTCAAGCGTAAAAAATCTGAGCAACTGGATGCATCAAAAAGGAATCTGTTAAATAAAAATATATCTTTTTAACCAAACAAAATACTTCAGGGGTTTGGTTTAACTGATGTTAACTACAACTTGATCAATTTGAAATATTTAAGCTAGTTTACTTGAAAATACAGTCTCTGCCAAAAAGCTTTGGCAGACTTTTCAATCCAAATTTACTGTTTAAGATGAAGCTTCCCACAATAGATTGCTGGATGAGCAAAACACTAAAGACTAAAAGCAATACTGTGTCAATCGCTTAGCTTTAGAAAACACAACACTCACTTAGCAAGTAAAAGGTGCTAAGACGTTTACAATGTACAAGGTTTTAAACAAGAATAACCATTCTACACAGTTTCCATTAATCATGAAATCTTTTAAGACACCTTGAATGGATCTTAATTCATAAAGAATACAAAAGTAATATTAGTTCCACAAACTTGGCAACAATTGATGGCAATGTGCAGTGCCACTGAATTGTTCCATCAAATTGAGCTTAACAATATATACTGTCACCGAATTATTCCACCAATTGGAACTCTACGTTAGTATCAAAAAGAAACAGAACAATATATAGTGCCACTCAATCATTCCATCAAATGGAACACTGTGATAGTATCAAAAGGAACAGAAAGGTAATTCTATAAATCAATCTAATTAATTACAAAATGGTGAGGAAAGTATAAATCTTTTGATCCTTTAATACTCTGCTAGGAAGGAATAAAAACAGTAAGAGATAGAAAGGTCAGAAACCCTAGAAAAAATGAAATACGATATACTCTAGCAAAACAACTTTTGAAAAATAACAATGTACATCAATACTCTTCACCAAGCTATTACAAGTTATGAAATGGAATTCAGAGACTACTCAGCCCTTCCTTTAATAAATCACTGACATTCTAGCACTCCGGAGAATGGTTTGATGAAGAAACAATTGTGAGCACAACAATGAAAGTGCAATAATGTCTTTTATATATAGTAATTTGGCCTTCAAGGATGCTAAACTTAAAAGTTAAAACTCATTTCAGATTTATAAACAACCAGCCCAAATGTCCTTTAGCTCTATTACTCAAACAATTGAATTGAACTTGTTTCAAAAAGAGATGCGGTGATAATAAAAACATGAACCATGCCCATTCTGCATATTAGAATCACTATGCCAGAACACCAAAGCTAAAACCTATTCCAAGAAAAATCCAAATAGAAAATCAAAAAACAAGGAAATAGAAGCAAAAGATACACGGATGGACCGTACTGTGACAAGAAGAAAAAGAATAACAGAATTTTGTATTTCAAAATAAAAATTGTATATCAGTTTTGGCATTGTATAGTCATATTCTAAAAGTATCTCATCTACAATTTTGGCATCTGACGAAAAAAGCATGTATATCACATCACAGACTAAACTAAAGCAGATGCCCATATTTCACACCTCATATGCAGAACCATGTTCAACATGTACAACAATTTTTGCGGCAACGATAATAACAGAAAGAAAAAGTCGTATCATCACTGAACTAATGCAACTCACCACAAGGACTCGCATAATTACACTTACCTCCACTATAAAATCGATCCAGATGAAAACACAGGCATGAAGGAAGAAAACCATATTCTTAAAGGATGCCCATGTCCTAATCACAGATAGCAATAAATCGAAACCTGCTTACAAATCGAAGGTAAGCAATTTTACTAGAATAACAGACAAATACCATACTAACAGCAGAAAATCTAGGAAACCTTGATTAAAATAAATAAACAAATAATCACAAATGCCCGCATATTGAAACACGTTAACAAAAATACATACTGGCAATTTCATAAGAAATGGAACTAAAGACTTGTGAATCTGTCATATATCTAGGATCCTCACAAAGGGAAACCTGCTAGCAAAATAAGATCTAACAATTTTATAAAAAAAGAGGTAATCAACCCATAGTGATCTCTTTAGATCTAGGCCCATTTATAGATTCAGAATAAACTCAAGTAAACCAGACTTCGAAATAAAGAAGGCAAGGGTAAGGAATATGTGTACCAATCAATACACATTTGCACCATCTGCATCGCAGAGGAATAGCATTTGATTTCAATAAGAACAATATCAAGTTACTCAATACAGAGATAAAATCTTTCCGGGCATAAAACCAAGAAGAAAATCTCAGGAAAACACAGATCCAATCATAAACAGCAACAGGGGCACTAACCAGATATAGATATGTGTAAACCTAATGTATATATAGATCTAAGTACATGAATCAGCAATCATTTGCAAAAGCTATGAAATCAACGCCTGTGAGACCTGTTGATGTTCCTCAGCTGGTCAGTGACTTCCACGACTTCTTGCCTCATGTCCCTGATAAGATCCAGAGGAAGTGAACCCATCTTCTCCATCAAGGAAGCTAACCTAACCTGCAAGCCTGCTAGCTCTCTAAGAAGGGCAAATAGCTCCCCACCTTCTTCATGGCCCTGATCCCGTTCATCATCTTCTTCATCTTCAAATCCTGTCAGATTATCGGAATTGTCCTGTTGGGAGGCAAAACTCAATCCCCTTTCGATCAGTCTTTTCCTCTCCCTCTCCCTTTCTCGGATCAGCATCACCATTTCTCCCTCTACAGCTAAACCCCTGAGAAAATTAATGTTCCCTCTTTCCCTACCCCTCCTCTCCTCTCCTCTCCCCTCAAATGCCCGCCTACATTAGAGTTATTATAGGCCAAATTCCCCAATATTTGGCTTGTGATTTTACTCTGAGTGGAATAGAAACTCAAACGCCAATAGAAAAATGACAGCTTGGCAGTTTTCTCTATTATTTCCCTTGGTGCTTATCCTTACAATGTGGATTACACGTGGACTACGGTTAATTTTTTTTAGTTATGTCAATACCTTTAAAAATATAATTGAATGTAAGATTTTATTTTCATCTAAAAATATTTATATATAATTTCATCCTTACCTTTCAGAGCGAAAGTATTGGTCACTTTGAATCGAGGAAATGAAAAATAACGAAGTGAATTTGAGTAGTTGCGTTGATAAAAAAACGGAAGTTTGTTTGGATGCTTTAGAAATAAGTGAGAAAAAATTTTAATAAATTTTATTCTTGTTTAAAAATAGAGTTGGAAGGTCATATGTGAGAGTCTTGACTTTGACTTTTTTTATTCATAGTAGTCAAGGTCATCAATTTGAGTCTTTTGATTACTTTAGGGATGGGTCCTATTTTACAATTTATTTTATTGAAAAAAAAATTATAAATTTTATTTTATATATAATTAATGTCGGCATGAGTAGCAGTAAGTACTAGGGTTTTTACATGGGGTTTCTTCCCACAGCTATGCAGGGCTAGGGGGCTCGAGTTATCCGACCGGAGGAGATTGATAGGGGAAGGCCTTGGGGTTTTTTTATGGGGCTTCACAGGGACAACCCATGGGGTGTGGGGGGGTGTTGTCTTATACTTGATAGATGATCACAATTTCTATTTTACTGTTGGATTGGGGGCTGGTATAAATAATTTTGCGAAGCTGTATACTTTAAAATTACTATTGCTTTTTGCATTGGAAAGGCGTTGTATGATGCTTCAGGTTTTGGGGGACTCAATGATCATACTAAATTGGATAAAGGAATTACAGTGTTGTCACTCTATCCGCCTTGTTCCTATACTTGCTGATGTTTTGGCTATAAAGCTTCGATTTAACAGTGTTACTTTCACCCATGTTTACAGGGAAAGAAATGGGCACACCGGTTATCCAAAGAAGGCACACAACTTCAACTGGGTACTTGGCAGATTGAAGAACACAATCAAAATCAAGTCTTCAGATACTATCATTGTCCTTTCCATGAAGGACTAGAGCCTACACTTTGATTTTTGATGCTATGTTTACAGATACTTTTTAGCTACACATTTTGTTTTTTGATGTAATGGATCTGATATACTATGATTGTTGACAGGCGGTTTTGGGATACTTTAGTTGCGCAGCATTGCGGATGCTGCCCAAGGTCAAAGATATCGCGCAAGTCGGAGTTATATTATTTTATGTATTTTTGTCATCTTTTGTAGTTTTGACCGCATTTTGTGGATAATGGTCACTATTTTGTAGAATCTGTTAAGAGTTAATTAGGAAGTTGGTTAAGTGGACCATGAATGTAAAGGCGCAAGCCTATAAGTAGATGTCGAATTGCAAATGTAAGGGGGTTTTTTCGGATAATTTTGGTGCTTAATCTCTTAGACACTTCGCTTTTTTTGGATCTTCTGAGACAGAGTTCGGTTTTGAACTTATTGATCTGTGCATGCGACTGAAGAACTGTTTTGGAGAATCTATGGTTTTGTGCGGAAGTTAATATGACATGACAGATGTTGAGCAGAATCATTGTGTCCTTTTCTGTTTTCTTGTTTTACTATCTTCTGTGACTCAATTATGAATGCAATGTGTATATGCGACATGGATCTGTAAATGATGCGATGTTTCCTTGCTTTAAATGATGTTATTATGTTAGATATGTTTGCGCATCAATATGTTCATTGCAGTTCTGGTATAATAATGTGATATATTGAATGATGATATGGTTATGTTAACGCATAAGTTGAATGATGTTGAGCCAAGTTGATAAATAGATGCACATGATCCTCCTTCATTTTGCAGAAACTTGGTTCTGTAAGCTCTCCCTCGAACATCTCGAGTGAAACTTCATCCACTCTGCGGGTGTTGCCGGACGGGATAAAACATGTCTAGGTCGGTGCTCAGGGAGATCGCGGTGGTTTGGGTGTCGACAAAGAGGGAACCCCTGTCGACTAAGTTTGTATCAACAAATGGTTCTGTTGCCGGGACCTTAGCTAAAGGAAGGACATGTTGTGGCATCCGACAAGCCGGAAATCCAAGATTGGTTCGACCAAAAGCTAGGAGAGTTTGTTGAGAAAGAAAATCAGAACCATGGACTGACGATGGATAAGTAGCTCGTAGATTACATACACGATGGTCCACACAAGTATTTTTTCTCTGAGTTCCCGATCATCTTGTATGAATGGTTGGCGTGATTGACCTATCACAAGACAAATTTCCAAGGAGGTGAACCAACTTCTTGGACCCCAGAATTGATCCAAGAATTGTAGGAGGTAGACAACAGAGCATCACAGGTTGTTGAAGTACGGCTTGACAGTATCTTGGAAGGCTATATCACCGAGTTCGCGGTTGATACAACTAAATCCTATAGCAAAGCAGAAAGGGAGTTCTTCAATGGGCCACGAGGTAGGTTCCTTTTGTCCTCGCAATTGTCCATTAAGATGCTCATCCGTGAAAAGGGCATATTGAAGATGCACCTTCAGTAGTAGAACTCTAGTGTGCGGGGGCTGTGGATACCTCGAAGACAGGGGAGACGAATGGAATGATACGGGGTAGATGGGTGCAAGTTACGACAAGACTGTGAGGGAAGTCGAGGAAGAGAGTGGTCTTATGAGAGGAGGAGCAAGGTTCCGACAAGAGAAGAGGCAGAGGACAGGGGAAGGTCTCGCTGCGATCGGAACACAAGACCGCGAAGGAAGGCCACATGGAACAAATTAAGCAACCCTACAGTGACGACGAGGACGACCAGGCTACACCCGAGTTAGAGGTAAGATCAAACCCCAACAACAACGTACCCGCACCTCAGCGCACTACATCGCAATCAGGAAGAAATGCAAGTTCAACACCGATGTGTCCATGTGTTAGCATCACTCTAATAGTAGAAGATCAACAATTGTAGGAAGAAGGCTTAGAATGGCGAGAGACGATGCGAAGTTACCTCTATTTCATGGGAACAGGACTGAAAATCCTGAGCAGTACCAGTTCCTGTGTGAGGCAATATGGACTGTCAGACAAACTGTGGATGATGATGTCAAGAAGGGCCAATTGGCGACAACTCTTCAAGGTCGTGCACTGGATTGGTACATGAAATTTGTACAAGTTTCTATGGGGACTCCAGCGAAGACATTGGCTGAAGTCAGAAAAGGATTAATTGAAGAGTTCAGAAAACCAAAATTTGAAGCGCAATACATTATAGAGCTAAAGGAAATTAAGCAATATCCAAATGAAACTGTTTGGGATTTTGACCAAAGGTTCAAGACGCTAATGGCAAGAGTTAGCTTTGAGATGAGCGACATTCAGCATAAGGAATGGTTCATCGTAACATTACTATCTCATACTAGACTACCGCTGATGCAGTAGAAGATTGCGACACAGAGCGAGGCTCTGGAGATTGCGATGAAATTAGAAGCTAAGTTCGGTTGGTGAGAATACAGTTGATATGAATCAGATTCATACACAGCTGGGGAATTTGACACTCCAGTTGCAAGATATCAAGAAAGGAAAAGAGCATCGCGAAGAAGTTTGGTGTACTCGATGTCGTGCACACAAACTTACCAAGGATAATTTCCTGAATTTCCAAAACTAAATGTTGTCAGGAGCGTCGAAGCCATTGAGTTGTGGTAGTGTACCATGGTGCTGCATTTGTCAAGTATGTGGGCATCGACATGAAGACTGTGGATATATGCAGAAGATGGCAACAAAGCTGACGAACTTATACTGCACATTTTGTCGATATGTTGGGAATGAAGATAAAGATTGACGCGCATATGACCTAATCTAAGAGAGAACATATGATTCGTACTATGTGAAGGGAGAAGACCATTGGGCGGTACAACAACCGCAACTGCAACCATAGGTGGTACAGCCACCTTAACCATAGTTCGTACCGTAACCATAACCACAAATGCAATTTGTACTGCAGCAACAACAGTTTGTGCCACAACCACAGTTTAATCAGATGTAGATGGCTCCACAGCAACCACAATATGTTCATCCAACGCAGTATATTCAGCAGCAACCGAATCCCCCGCAACAACAATTTAATCAACCGTAGTATCAGCAACAAGGAGGATCCCGAGGAGGATGAGGTGGAGGCTTTGGTCGAGGAGGAGGAGGAGGTCGTGGACCAGTGCAATGTTATAATTGTGGAGGTCGGGTATTATCAGAGAGATTTTCCGCAATTGCAAGCGCAGTGTACGTATTGTATCGATGTCAAACACATTGTTGAGAATTGTCCACAACTAATCGCGAGGTGGCAGGCAGGAAATGTTACGCAGCTGCAGAATCAGAACCAAAACCAGTTGCAAAACCATAATCAATCACAAAATTAGACCCAGAACACAAATCAGAACGTGAATCAACTTGTGAATTCGTTGTTGAACGAGAATCAGGGACTGATTGTCTCAACGATCTTAGCGGAACCCAGGAAATAGTATCCTGACATTGTGGTCATCACTCGTGGAGATGCGACGACAAGAGAAGATATCCCACATCCACAAATTCGATTGGTTGGGAAGAAGAAGGTGCAGTTTGATATCGATGCTGAGAAATACACATTTTTTGAAGCACGTGATGCGATAGGAAGAAATCCTGGTAAGTCACATATTTATGAAATGCCCACTGATTTTGATACAACATTGGTAGTAGGACCTTTGCGACAGCATGGTACCTTGCAGAACTTCTTCGAGAGTTGCTTGTCGCTGGCAAGAGATCCTGATGCTCTTGTCGATATTGAGAGTCTATTACATCGACCAGCCAAGGGGCAGAAGGATTCTGCAGTGAACTCGTTGCATAAGAAAAAGATAGGAAAAGAGACGCACATGAATATTCAAATTGGGGACTACGAGGTAGATTCAGTCATTCTGAATCTAGGCTCAAACATTAATATTCTGACAAGACAGACATGGTAGAAGATGGGGAGCCCAATGTTGAGTTGGTCTCTTGTGCAGCTGTGACTGGCTAACCAGGCTAGAGTCACGTCGATTGGGAGAGTTCTGCACCTTGCTGTGGAAGTTGAAGGGATGAATACCTGTGTCGATTTTGATGTTATTGAAGTTGTTGATGGTGGAGGCTCCTAACCCGCATTGTTAGGGATTAGATGGGCCAACAATAGTATGGAAGCGATCAATTTTAAGAAGCACGTGATGACCTTTGAAAATCAAGACATTAGAGTCATCGCTCTGATTGATCCAAATGAAGGGTGAAGGTATGTTGAGCCAGTGAAGGATGAAGTTGTCAGGGGATGGGATCATGCATATAACATTTTAAAATATTACATCAATTCAACGGCCGATGGGGAACTTGGTTGGCGCAACTCTAACTCTGCGTCTTTTGATTCTTATGATCCTTTAGAGAACTGGCAGAATCGCATGCATGAGGTGTCACTAAGAAAGTGTGGTTTGATCACGCAGTCGTTGTGCCACATTGCGACTGAGATTATCGAGTTACCAATATAGGAAGGATTGCCTAAGTTATCCGAGTTTCATGTTGAATTTGAAGATAAGGTGTCAAAATTGTAGATTTTTCACTAGTTTTCAGCCAACCGTTTCAAGTAAAATTTATATCACTGTTTATGACATTCTCAAAAAAATAAAGTGCTGGAAATAAACAAAAAATTTCAGACTTAAAACACTGCTATAAACAATCTTTTCAGTGACAGAAAATAAAAATCAGCACACCATTTAATCACACAGAACACTAGGATTTTTGGCTAATGGTCCTAGAAAAACCCACTAGGGGAAAACCAGTCAGAGAGAGAGTATTTTTATTTTTCAGGAGAAGTTTATCATTTACAGCAATACATAGAAAATATCAAACCAACTTATCTCAACCCAGAAGATAAATTTATGTCTTGATTTGTGTGTCGAGCAGCAAAAATCAAACTCTGATTTTTTTTCTTTTGTTTTCTGCCTCGATTTATGTGCCACTGTATGGACAAACTGTACGGACTATATGGACCTCGAAATCTGTGCCCAAAACAAAATCTCAAAAATCATGCCCAAAAATATGCCTCGAAAATTGGACCATACGAACTGTACGGACCAACAATAAATGTTGTTGTCTTCTCCTCGATTTTTGTGCCCTCTTTGCTACTGTCCTTTCCCTCTATTTTCTTGCTACAAAATTTTTCCTCTTGCTCAGGAAAAATGGAAACTTTCTCTCTTCTCTCTCTCAGCTCTCTCTTCTCACTTCAATCTCAAAAGTGAGGCAAAATGCCCTTCCCATGCCTTTTTGAGAAAACCCTAGGGTGAGTCTAATCTAACGGTGGAGATTAGATTAGATCAAGGGCTAAAATTAAATGCTCATATTTTATTTCTGAAATATTAATTTCACTCATCCACTTAAATTTATCAAAAAGTGACTTTAATGCTCTAAAGTCAAATTAAATGCTTTTACTTAAGTCAATTAATGCAAGGGTCACTTTATGTCCCCTCTCAAAGTGACTAAGGCAAAAGTCACCATGGGAACACTTCCCTAGGTACAAAACTAACACTCCCTCTTACCGAGGAAGGTGTTCTGCACCACTCCCAACTTGTCTCTGAAGAAGACAAACTTGCCTCTCCCCAAAGACTTCGTCAGTATGTCTACTACCTGCTCATCAGTGGAAATATACTGAAGCGTGACTGATCTTCTCTGAACATAGTCTTGGATGAAATGATATATGATCTCTATGTGCTTTGACCGGTCATGAAAGACTGGATTCTCAGAGAGCTGGATGCAACTTTGATTGTCACAGTAAATCATCGTAGGCCTAAGCTCCCGACCAAATAAATTCACCAGCAACTTGCGAAGCCACAAGGCCTCGCAGCTGGCCAAACCGGCTGCCATGTACTCAGCCTCTGTAGTACTCAATGCAACAGACTTCTGCTTTCGACTGAACCACGACACTGCTACCGATCCCAAACTGAAACAACATCCGGAAGTGCTCTTCCAGTCTACCACACTGCCTTCCCAATCTGAATCTATATAGCCAACCAATCTGATCCCCTCTGACCTCCTGTAGTCCAAACCAAAATCCATTATCCCTGAAAGATAGCGCAACACATGTTTTGCAGCGACCCAATGCACACTCCTAGGCTCAACCATGAACTGGCTAAGAGTGTTCACTGCAAAACACAAATCTGGCCGAGTGTTGACCAAATACATCAATGACCCGATAAGCTGACAATATAAAGTAGGGTCCACCAACTCTCCCTCAGAAGCATTAAGCTTCTTCCATTTGGTGATCATAGGTGTCGATATAGGCCTACAATCCTCCATCCTGAATCTCCTCAAAATATCAAGTGCATACTTTCCCTGCCCCAGGAAAATATGTCCAGGCTCCTGCCAAACCTCTAATCCCAAAAAATAATGCATTAGCCCAATATCAGTCATCTCGTACTTTGCTGCAAGATCCTTCTTGCAAGCAGCAATGGGTCTCTCTCTCCCTGTGATAAACAAGTCATCAACATATAGCAGAAGAACAAGCGAATCATCTCCAACCATGATGAAGTAGAGATTCGGATCTACTTCACTCTTCTGAAACTCCATACTTAGTAAGTAAGAATCAATCCTGGAGTACCAAGCTCTTGGAGCTTGCTTTAGCTCGGAAAGGGCCTTCTTCAACTTGCATACATGTGTCTCTTTGTCATGTATCTCAAATCCTTGAGGCTGCTCAATGTAAATATCCTCCTGTATGATCCCATTGAGAAATTTTGTCTTCACATCCATCTGATGGATCTTCCAACCCATTTCCGCCGCAATGGAAATCAATGCCTTACTGGCCTAACCATTGAACCTGGTGAACCTGTGCCAACACTTTGTGATCCTGTAACCACGAAAACCTGTGATCCTTACTGCTACGTAGATGGAACCTGTGCCACAACCTGAGGTGCAGGGACCTACTGCTCACCCTTCTCTGACTCTCTCGACCTCCTGAAGGCTCACTCCTCCTCAAACTTCACATTCCTCCTCACCACCACTTTCCTCTGAGAGGGAAGATAAATGCGGAAAGCCTTCGTAGTCTCATCATAACCCACAAAGATGCCCTTCTCTGCAGTGGGCTCCAACTTTGTCCTCTTCTCTGAAGGGACATGAGAATAAGTCAGACTACCAAATATACAAAAATGGCCAACTTTAGGCTTCTTGCCTGAAAAGCACTCCTCAAGTGTCATATTCCCCACTGCCCGATGGGGACTCCTATTCTGAAGGTATACAACAGTGTTGCAAGCCTCAACCCGGAGAAAGAAAGGAAGTGACTGGTCATGTAACATAGCTCGAGCTGCTCCAACAATGGACCTATTCTTCCTCTCTGCTACTCCATTCTACTCCGGAGTATACAGAACTGTCAACTATCTCCTGATCCCCTCCTGTCTGCAAAATCCATCAAACTCCTTGAAGTAATACTCACCCCCGTTATCTGATCTCAAGACTCGGATCTTCCTCCCTGTTTGGTTATCCACAAGAGCTTTGAACTCTTGGAACCTATGCAAGACTTCCTCAGACTTCTTTCTGTTCAGAAAGTAGATCTAGGTCTTCCTCGAATGACCATCAATTAATGTCACACAATACTTGTATCCTCTCAAGGACACAGAAGACGTAGGTTCGCATAAGTCTGAATGTATCAAGTCAAGAGTACCAGTCGACCTGCTATCACTGCTCAGAAAAGCAGTCTTGGTGTACTTGCCCAAAGCACACCCCCTGCACACATCACTATGCCCTGTGCTGAACTCCAGTAAACCTATCACCATGTGCCTCAACAACCCCAAGGATGGATGATGCAAGTGAGCCATCCTCCTATGCCAAAGCTCACACAACTTACTGCTGCTGCTATGTTCTAAAGCATGTTACGACTGAAACAAGAGCCTATACAGTTTCCCACATCTCACTCCAATGGCCACTGAAGAAGATGGTCCTGCGGTCTTAGGAAACATATGCATGTGTCCATCAATGAAAGACACCCCAAGACCCTAATCCTCGATCATGGAAACTGACACTAGGTTCTTCTTCAGCCTAGGCACATACAATACATCCTACAATACCATGGGACTCATGGAATCCCTCTGAAATGTAATGGTCCCATGTCCAACTGCACTGACTATTGAGTCATTTCCCAACACAACCTCCACATATGTATCTGCCTGTGAAAGCTCGGAGAACATCTCACGAGCACATGTCATGTGGCTCGAGGCTCCGATATCTATGTACCAAGTGTTGGAAGTAGATGCACTGTAAGAATGGTCTGTCACACAAGAAAACTCCCTCTGTCTGTCAACATCAGCACTAGTGAGAATGGATGCTCTTTGTCTTTCAATATGCCTAGTGCATAGTGAAAACTCACTCTGAAATCTAGCTGCAAAATCATCAATCTCAGCTGAAGCAGTTGTCTGTTGCTTCTTCTTCTTCTTGTTCGGACACGTAGCAGCATAGTGTCCCATCTTGTGACATGCAAAGCACTTCACAGTGCTCATATCCTTCTTCTGCCCATCCTGCTACTGCTTGGCCCCACCCTTCTTGCTCTTCTTCTTCCCCTTCGCTATCAATGCCACATCCTCCTCATCCCCTCTACTAGTAGAGCCACTGCACTGCAAGAAACCCATCTGAGTCTCATCCTGAACAAAGTCATCACATAATCTGTCCCAAGATGGTAAGTTCTCTTTGGCCACCAACCCCTGAACAAACACAACCCAAGGTGCAGTCACCCCATTCAGGGATGTCCGCACTAACTCGGGAGCATCAAGGGCCACCCCAATAGCTGCAAGCTCATCTCTCACCTGAGAGATCCTAGTAAGATAAGTCATACATGCCTCTCCTTTGACCATCTTGACGTTCTTCAACTTCTCTCTAAGTACCATCTTCCTGTTTTCATTAGTACTAGCAAACAAACCGGTCAAAGCAGTCCACATTTCATGCGCATGATCCTTTGCTGAAATGTGAGGAATAACATGGTCTTTAACAACATATAAGATTATCCTCATGGCTTTAATATCCTTCTTATTAAAGGCTACAAGTAATACTGCATCAGCAGAAGGAGGAATAGTAATGGGATTTGTTGTAGTGTTTCTAACTACTTCCTCCCACAACTCATTCTCCCTCAGCACAAGTAAAATCTAGGCTTTCCATGAGACAAAGTTCACTGCCCCATCCAACCTATTCTTAGTTCTCAACCCCACAGAATTCATTTTCTCAAAGAACAAGTTTCAGCAAAATGTACTACTGTCACAAAGGTTTTTCTGAATTTCGGAAATGACTGTTTCACTGCTAAAGTTTAATTTTTTGCCACAATCCACTCTAATACCATGTAATTTTTTCACTAGTTTTCAACCACTCGTTTCAAGTAAAATTTATATCACTATTTATGACATTCTCAGAAAAATAAAGTGTTGGAAATAAACAAAAATTTTCAGACTTAAAACATTGCTGTAAACAATCTTTTCAGTGACAAGAAATACAAATAAGCACGCCATTTAATCACACAGAACACTAGGATTTTTGGCTAATGGCCCTGGAAAAACCCACTAGGGGAAAACCAGTCAAAGAGAGAGTATTTTTATTTTTCAGGAGAACTTTATCATTTACAGCAATACACAGAAAATATCAAACCAACTTATCTCAACCCGGAAGATAAATTTTTGTCTCGATTTGCGTGTCGAGCAGCAAAAATCAAACTCTGATTTTTTTCTTCTTCTGATTTCTGCCTTGATTTTTGTGCCACTATACGAATTGTGCGGATGAACTGTACGGATTGTGCGGACCTCGAAATCCATGCCCAATTCTTTTTTTTCTCGAAAATCATGCCTAGAAATCTGCCTCGAAAATCGTGCTAGCTGTATCGAAAATCGTACCGTACGAACTGTACAGGACAACAATAAATGTTGCTATATTCTCCTCAATTTATGTGCCCTATTTGCTGCTATCCTTTCCCTCGATTTGTGTGCTGCAAAATTTTTCCTCTTGCTCAGGAAAAATGGAAACTTTCTCTCTTCTCTCTCTCAGCTCTCTCTTCTCACTTCAATATGCAACAGTGAGGCAAAATGCCTTTCCCATGCCTTTTTGAGAAAACCCTAGGGTGATTCTAATCTAACAGTTGAGATTAGATTAGATCAAGGGCTGAAATTAAATGCTCATATTTTATTTCTAAAATATTAATTTCACTCACCCACTTAAATTTATCAAAAAATGACTTTAATGCTCTAAAGTCAAATCAAATACTTGTACTTAAGTCATTTAATGCAAGGGTCACTTTATGTCCCCTCTCTCAGTGACTAAGGCAAAATTCACTAGGGGAACACTTCCCTAGGTACAAAACTAACAAGAACCACAGAGGTTGATGGCGTTGGATGAAGCGTTCAAGGCTACTGTAGCACGTTGGTGGGAAACCCATAAGAAGACGATCACTGGATGGTCGCAATGTCGAAGATTGATGACAGTTCGCTTTGGTAATGCAGAAGAGTACCACGCCGGAAGGTACAATGGGAGAAATAGCCCTCGTGATCATCTTATTGAGTGTTAGACCTTGTGGGCATCACGACCAAAAGATGAGTGGGTCCATGCCTTTGTCCACATGTTGGATGGAATGTCGCAATCTTGGTATATATCAGTTGAGTTGCGTAGAGAGATCACTACCTGGGAGGAATTGACGGTTTGCTTCACTCACACCTTCAGTTTCATGGATGCCAATCCAGATGTCCATAATGTGCTGCAACTCATCCGCGATGTTGTTCAGAAGGTAATTCCAGTCGCATATCCAATGGATCTGCATGCGCGTTGTCAGATGCAGTTGATGATGGAATGTTATAATGTGACAGAAGGACTTGAGATGATGATGATCTGTGGAACATCAATATTCTGAAAATAGGAGTGAGGATATCGCAGCACCTGATGTACCGACGGATCCAATGAATCAGCCATTAAAAATTTGGAAGGTCAACATTGGGATGGAGGAGAACCCAAAGTTTACAAATGTTGGGGACTACTGGGATGAAGAAACGATGGTAAAGATCATAGACCTGTTGCATGAATTCCAAGATTTGTTCCCTACGAAGTTTTTCGAGATGAAGGGGATACTGGGAGATTTAGGAGAGATGAAGATTTCGTTGAAGCCAGATGTGAAACCTTTAAGGAAGCAATCGTATCGCCTGAATCCGCGATACAAGGAGAGGGTCAAAGCTGAGTTTGACATAATGTTGGATGCTGGAATAATTGAGCCACTTGAAGAATCGGAATGGATCAGTCCTATGGTGGTCCAAGATAAGAAGATGGGTGAAGTTCAGATTTGCGTCGACCTCAGAAAATTGAATGATGCCTGTATGCATGATCCATTTTCGACACCATTCACTGATGAAGTGCTAGAAGGAGTAGGTGATCAAGAAATGTATTCATTCATGGATGGATTTTCTAGCTATCACCAGATCAAGATTGCAAAAGAGGATCACCACAAGACAACATTCGTTACTGAATGGGGTTGTTTTCAATACACTGTGATGCTGTTTGGGTTGAAGAATGCGCCTGGGATATTTTCCTGGGTTATTGTCGCTGCATTCAAAGATTTTATTCATAAGTTCTTGCAAGTTTATATGGATGACTAGACAGTTTATGGATTGATCAGGGACCATCAGGCGAACCTGCGACTAATGTTGGAAAGGTGTTGAGAGCATCAGATTGCACTGAACTAGAAGAAGTGCATTTTCTGTGCACCTTTTGGGATGTTGTTGGGTCACATTGTTTGCAAGCAAGGACTGTTGGTTGACCTTGCAAAGATTGCATCGATTTTAAGCTTACCCCCACCTACAAATGTGAAGCAACTGAGAGCAACGTTGGGGCGCACAAGATACTACCGCAAGTTTATCTGTGGTTATGTTGCAATCACAGCTCCAATGGAAAAGTTGCTCAAGAAAGATGCAGTGTTCGTATGGATTCAAGTGTCTCAAGTAATTTTTGAGACGTTGAAGGCCAAGATGGATTCCGCACCAATACTAGTTTTTCCTGATTGGAATAAGGAATTCCATGTACATGTGGATGAATCGTCCGTTGTGCTGGGAGTGGTGCTCACGCAACCAGGGGAAGGAGATCTTGATCACCCGATTGCTTATGCTAGTCGGAAGATATCATCTGCAGAGAAAAATTACACTACCATAGAGAGGGAAGGTCTGGCAATGGTATATGCGCTACAGAAGTTTAGGCACTACCTGTTGGGCAGTCATTTCAAGATGTTTACAAACCATTCTGCATTGAAATATATGGTCAATAAGCCTGTGTTGGGGAGGAAGATATGTCGTTGGCTACTTCTCTTTCGGGAGTTTGATTTTGAGATAATCGTGAAGTCGGGTCACTTGAACGCTGGACCAGATCACTTATCGCGGATTGAGATAGATGAGGAACCCACAAACATTGAAGGTAGGTTACCAGATGCACAATTGTTTAGAGTTGACATGGTTGATGATTACTATGAACAAATAATTCAATTCTTGGCGATGGGAACCGCACCAGAAGAGTTGACTACGAGTCAAAAGAAGCAGTTGGTTGTTAAGGTAACAAATTTCTAGTTGATTGCTGGACAACTCTATAAACTATGACCGGATGAGATTTTACGATGATGTGTCGTACCGCATGAACAAGGGCATATTTTGGCAGAGGCACATGCGGGAGTTGCTGGTGGAAACTATGGAAGTCGAGCTATTGCGAGGAAGGTGCTTCACGCAGGACTTTGGTGGCCCACTCTTCATACTAATGCGATAGATTATGCGTGAAGTTGCGATGTCTGTCAATGAATTGGAAAACCATCGAGGAGGGATGAGATGTCGCTGGTACCTCAGGTGACATTGCATCCATTTGATAAATGGGAGGTGGACTTTATGGGACCAATAAACCCACTTGGGAAGAGAACTGGTGCATGGTACATCATTACAGTGATGGATTATTTGACAAGATGGGTGGAGGCTGCACCTGTTGTAGATTGTACTGCTGCGACAGTAGCGAGATTCATGTTCTACAACATTGTGACTCGGTTCGGGTGCCCAAGGATATTGATGAGTGACTAGGGGAGTGACTTCATTAATTGCACAATCAGTGCATTGACAAAGGAGCTTCAGATAAAACATAAGAAGAGTATCATGTATCATCCACAGGTGAATGGGACAATGGAGGCATTTAACAAAGTGTTGGAGCATGCGCTTACAAAAGTATGCAACACGAACCTCGATGACTGGGATTTGAAGATTCCAATAGTCTTGTGGGAATATCACACCACTTGCAAAAGATTGGTAGGGAAGACACCATTCAAATTGGTATGTGGGCAAGAGGCAGTCATGCCCATGGAATACATTGTTCCAAGTTTGCGCATAGTAGCGGCGACGGGCATGGATGATGAAGCAACATTAGAAGAACACCTAGTACAATTGATACAACTTGAGGAAGACAGCTTTGTCACATGTTTTCACCAGAGCATTGAGAAGGATCGCCAGAAGGGTTGACATGATCAACATATCAAGAACAAACAGTTTCAGCAAGGAGACTTGGTGCTGTTGTACGACGGCAAGTTCATGAAGCACCCAAGTTAGTTACAGATGCATTGGTTCGGTCCATATCTCATTAATTCCATTACTTCAGGAGGTGTAGTTCAGCTACAACAGTTAGATGGAGCGATGTTGCCTAAGCTAGTGAATGGCATCAAGATGAAACCCTATAGGATGGGCCCGAAACCACGCAATGCTTGAGGCACTACACGCTGAAACAAAAAAAGAAGAAGAGAAGGATGGATAGATAGAAGGATGGCGCGACGGGAGGAAGAGGATGCACAAGTAGGAGAAGTTTGTATCACAATTAGGGATCCATGCCACAACAGCGACAGGGTCGTGACATAGTCAGATAAGGAATGGATGTAGACAGTTAAAGCAGTTAACTAGTGGCGCTTGTTGAAGCGACGCATATTGATGGAGGATATGACCTTTGGATTGATATAATCATCGATGGATTTGGGTAATTAATGCATGATTTGGTCGAAATGATTAACGTTGATTTGGTCATAATTGAGGTGCGATTGGCCTAGTGCTATAAGAAGGGGTCGAATGTGGTCAGCATTCACCATTGTGCAAAGATTGAATTGCAAAGTTATCGCAGAAGAGTTGAATCATGTTGCATTGAGTTGAGTTGTGGAGATTGAGTGAGTTACAGAGGGACATCAGGTCGAGTGTTCATTGGACATTGCGGGGCATTGGTGCGGTACGCAGAGTGAGCCAGTCACGGTTGAGATTTTGAGCGAAAGGGATTCACTAGTCATCTTAGTAATGATTGAGGAGGAAGTTGCAAGTATGCCGATAGGATCATCATCAGTATCGAAGAAGAAGCAAGGGGGCCAGTGGCCTAGCTCTCCAACACCGAAGAAGAGGCAGACCAGAATGTCTACAAGGGCACAAGAGGAGGAATTTACGCAATTAGGTCCATCGAGCTCAAGAGTTGTGGAATCCATAACTCGCATAGGGGTGGCTGCTAAGGATATCCCTAGGTACATACCTCCCTGTCGGTCCGGTGTGAAGCTCAGGAAGCTCACCAAGAATAAAAAGTACCAAGTAAAGATGTCGGCGATACCACAGGGTATGGTATGCACCACAAACATTGTGCCTACGCTAATGCAAATGAAGTATGATGACCATGATTTGCTCACATTGCAGGACGTTACGAAGGAACCATATGTGCTGATGGTAGCAATAGGAGGCGGCGCGATATTGTGCATTCCATAGGATTGGGCGCGTGGCTTTGACAAAGTAGGACTGTTGGGATTGATTAACATGCCACATTTTGGGTGGTTGAATGAGGCAAATGCATGTGTAAAGCAAATTTTGGCCTGTTTTCATGGCGGGACTTTCTGGTTGGATACACCAGTCGCAATCATAGTAGCATTGATTTCAAAGATCATGGGGCTGCCTAAGGATGGGCCAGACCCCTCGCAGTATTTTAGAGGAAGGGATAATGACAAGAGGCTTGTGGTGAAGTTATAGAAGAGATATGGGTTGCACCGCAATGGGAAGGCTTACCGCATGTTACCACCTAAGTTGTACTTAGTGGTTTTTATCAAGTGAGCCCAGTGAACCGGATAGGGTTAACTTGTTCGGACTTCAGAGGACCTATGGAAGTACTTCTGGGAAGTGCTTGTTGTACTTTATCACATGTTCATACCCCATGAGGGAATTGTAATAAATGCTCTAGCATGATAGTTTCTGTAAAAGACTCGGTCTCTTAGACTTCATTTTTCAATCCGATCAACCCAGGGTGTTTTTTCCCTTGGTTATTATTGGTTGTTGAATAAACGACTGATAATTTCTGAGTTTTTCACTCCATACCTCCAAAGTTGGGGTGGTCGGCTTGGCATTTGTGCCTATTGAGGTTATTAGAGTCTATGTGTCAATGTATAAGCATGCTAGACATCATTTTTGAGTCATATGAACATGTCTAAGTCCCCCTAGGTGTTTTTCAATTTTTCAATTTTTCAGTTTTTTCAGGGTTTTTTATTAAATTTTAATTTTTCCAAAACTTAGGCTATTTTTTAATAGTTTAATTGGAAAAATTGAGTCTGTAATAAAAGTGGGCCAAATAATCAGTTTCAGTCATGTAGGTGCTCATTTTGAAGCTAAGAGAACCATGTAAACCCATGGACCCACTGTTTCCTAAGTTTTGAGTGATCTTCCATCACTCAGGTCAGAAAGCCCCAAAAATGAATTATTGATTATTTTAATTAATAAATTGATGAATAATGGAGCAAATCCAAAATCAAATAAATCAATGGATTCTCAACCGATTTGACTGAAATCAATCAGATCTGGAGCAGATTGACTGGATCTGACAAATCCTTGACTGAAGGAGGGGATCAAATCAGATCCAGAGTTGATCTACAGTGGTCTTTATGGGGAATTTCACCCTCCCTCTCTCCTCAACACGTTTTTGGCTCAACTGGATGATTTTTGGTGGATTCTTCAGTGTTTGGGCCGATGTGTCAGTGTATGGGTTGATGTGTCAGCCAAATCAGGCCCCCGGTTGACAAGTAGGCTCAGTTCAGCCTCAGTTCTGCATTGATGAACTATCCATCAGAGGATTTCACTTGATTCCATGAGGAATTGCGCCCCCCTGGGCTAGATGGCCTGCAATTTGTATAAATAAAGGCACAGCCTCCTCTTCCAAGCTAGTTAGAGTTGGACTGAAGGGCTTGCCATTGTAACTGTGTACTGATCTTATTTTGTTGAATAAATAAAAGCTTTGGAGGCTCAATTGTGGAGTATCTTTCATGTGTGGATTGTCAT
>LPNX010119925.1:578773-591269 GCA_001517045.1 Pseudotsuga menziesii
TCGAGTGGCTTGAAGATTTCTACCACGTGATCCAGGTGTGTGAAAAGGCGGCAACACCGCATAGATAGTATCAATGACTAGGTGGTGCACATCAGAGCAAGGATTTTGGCTAGCAAAGTAGTCAGGAAGAACTGCCCCATCCAATGTAACTCGGGGGTTATTGCATGCGCAGAGCAATGTGTGGAAGGTGTACAGATGAACTGGTCACTCTTTTTAATGAACAAGTTGGAGGAGGATGCAGTGGTAGTCCTGGCGGGAGAGCGACCATTTACATATAGTTGGTTGCTAATTTTGATAGCGCTCATGGCTTCAATGGAGCCAGATGATTATCAAGGCATGGAGGTGGAAGCTGTAAAAGTTTGTAAGGGTGCATGCTACTAGAACCTTTGGTGGGTGAAGGAAGCAGGCAGAATGAAGGACTGCACAGTTCAGTTCTGGATTTATTGGGAGGTGCTACAAGCTGTAGCTGTAAAAGTCCCACGATTATCTGAGGAAGCTGCGATGAAATATCAGTAGATTGCTCGACTTGCAATTGGCCCACATGCCATTCACGTGCAAGCACAACGTGACCCAAACAAGCAATGGTTGTCGATGCCTTACAAGTTGTATGATGTGGAGTTGGAGACATTTGTTAATGATTGGACTGCAACATGGAGAGAACTGTTCAACTTGGAAGAAGTATCGATAGGACCCCCCCCCGGATGCACCAGTTGATCCCGTGCATAAGGATGACTAGCAGAGTCACCATGAGTTCGATGCAGAGCTGACACAGACACCCACTGACTCGGAATCAGAGCGCACATTTGAAGAGTCAAGAATGAAGAGGTGTTAGGAACAGGGTGCAACAAGTAGCATGACACCAGGGATGGAGGCACAATTGAATTGGCTCATTTAGGCGATTACAACCGCAACAAATGCAGCGGCCAAAAAGATGAAGAAACCAACATAAGATGGGTTTGTTGGGGTAAGAACGGGACTTGATTCTTTATGTGATGTAGTTTTGATGAAATCCCCGGAGGTAGCGACTATGCAGGACTTTGGCTCAATCAGCACTAGAACGCGGGTTCAGAATCAAATTCCCCCGACTACGATTGAGACCAACAATGAGGATCTAAATGAATCCTTGCAACAGTTACAGGACTTGTCCATCGACATAAACGTGTTGTCCACACAGACGTTGGTGCATATGCAAAGAGTCGCCAATTAGGAGTTGGGAGACAAAGAGCAGAGTATCAATGGTCAGTTCTTGCGATCGCAAGAGAAGGAAGCAGAAGCACAGAGAGAGGTTGAAGCATTGAAGAAGGCACAAGAGGAGCTAAGGGCAAAGAGCGCTAAAGAAATTGAGGAGTTGAAAAATGAACAAGATCGATTAGTAGTCGAGAAGGCACAACTCTGAGATAGCAGAGTGCAGTTGGAAGAGGCATTTTTCGATGCCTATCAACATGTACATGAGAGCATCGCGGAACTAGATGCAATAGAGAGAGAAAAACAACTTGGAGTGGTCATCACACAATTGCAGCAAGATAATGCATATTTGAATGCTCTGGTAAATCCAGACACACCACATGAACAAGTCGCAGAAAGGAAAAGCGACATGGAGGATCTGGTTGTTAGGATGATTAATCCTCCCTTGTCCAATTTGGTCATATGTCTAAATCGGGAGTTCATCCAGTCTATTTATAGTCATTAACAACATTGGGTCCACTTGGCCTAATTGGGGCACATGTTTCAGTTACCAAAGTGTGGGGAACACTAATTGAGGCTCACTGCGACTGATTGCACTTGATTGCATCCGTTTAGGAGTCTCCTAGACCAATCCCTACAATTTAGGAGCCACTAGGAGTGCCGAAACCAACCAAGGTCAGTTCAGTTCAGTTGATGACTGGTTAAGCTAAGTTAGGAGTCAGTTACATTCAGTTCTAGTCCTCTACATTCAGTTAGCACTAGGTTTACTTGACTGCACTCAAGAGGGGCACATTTCTCACCTATCATAGTCAGTTACCCTTAGTCGACACTGAATGTAACACTTGAGTTGTGTTTTAGAACTCCGATGAACTCCGATTATGGTTTAGACAAGGTCAGTTAACTATTGAGTCCTCCCATAGTGATTTAGACAAGGTCTTAGTTACCTACAATCAAGTAGAGTCTAATCAATTCGAATTTCCTCATGTGGATTCGAATTGCTTGTGGCTATTAAATCCATTGTACTTCATTGTAATTATTATCTAATTACTCTTTAATTAATGAAAAGCATTCACAGCTGCAAGCCATTTTTACACTGTTTCATTCTTCAATAACTGAGTAAATTGTGTGATCTATCTTATGAGTTGTGTGTTTGTCCAACAAATCCATGTGCTCAATTTATATGGTATCAGAGCTCACGGTGGGACGAAGCTTAGATCTCTCAAAAACATGGTTTTTGACAGATCTTGCGTGAGCAAAAGCTCAAAATTCCAGCACTGCACCAGAAGCCAAGGCTTACCACTTAATACCCCAAGTAAAGGAATTGTTGATCAAGCTTGCTTGATCAACTATGTTGGGTGTGATGAAAACCTAAAATGTGTAGGTTGTCCAAACTTATGGTGCCCCTTTTGTTGTGATTTGTAGGTTTTAACAGGTACAACTTTGAATGGACTCATCAGTCCCTCTTCTCACCCCATTCACAAGCTATTCAGAATGGAAGTTGAAGATGATTGCATCTCTGAAGAGACGAGGTCTCTATGAGGTGTCTATTGGAATTGGAAAAGAGTCTTATGAGAATGAGAATGACTGGCTAAATGACAGTGATGGAGATTTTGGAGCAATATTTCTGGCCCTTTCTCCTAGCTTGCGCTACCTTATTGGTTCTGCTGAATACCCAAAGGATCTCTGGACAAAATTGGACAGAACCTTTGGCAAGCACAATGAGGATCATAATAGCACTTTGGAGATCACATCTAGCACCACAAGATTTCTTTACTCAAAATTCTCCACCTCTACTCTCTCTAATGAAGTTGTTCAAGATGAAGATGAATCAGAATCTTCTACACAGTCAATTAGAATTGAAGAAAGTCTCCATGCAGTGACTCCTTCTCCTAATGCTCCGAAAGTTCATGAGATCTCTGATATCTCATCTCCTCATATTTCTGAAATAGAAGAAGACATTCGAATCTCTAATATTGAATAAAAATACTGCTGCACTTCCATGCAAACATTCGTCGGTGATTTTCCTTTGAATTATGTGCAAAATTTACCAGTAATTGCTTCCGAAAGTGAAGAGAAATTTGATTTTTCTCCCTCTAATGTTGCTGTTGGTGTGAAAATATGTGATACCTTGGATATTTTGGAAGAAATATCAGATTACTAGAGTGATCCATTCACTCCCCATGATCTATATTTTCCAGCAAATTCCTGCAGGATTGCATGCACCAAAATTCAAAATTTTGAAGAAGAAGAAAGCTGTGCATCCACCGTCTCGGTTAACCATTTATTTGAATCTGATATTAACCTTATTGGATCTGATATGATCTTATTTAGATCTGATCTGATATTTCTTGGTTTAATATATCAAATTCATAATCTTTCATCATTGCTTGTAGCTGTTCTCATCAACGATGTGAAGAAACAAGTACCGCAAGTCTCCTACAAAACTGTTACTGGGGATTTGATTCCATTTCATAGTTTTGGATCTATTTTGAACCTGTTTAGATCCGATTTAATTTCTGATCTGATATTATTTGGTTCATATTTTAAAATTCAAAAGCTTTCAGTCATGCTTGTAGTTTCTCTCACCAATTCCGGTGTGAAAAATCAAGTACCGCACTTTCTCTTCAAAACTGTTGATGGGGATTTGGTGTTAGTTTCCTCATATGCAGTTGCTGATATTTTATTATATGATTCATTATCTATTTCAGAATCTATATCAGAATATGGATCTCAATCATTCGCTCTCAACAGTCCTAGTGCTTCTCTACCATTGATCACATGCTCATCTCCTCACAGAACTAGTAAAGAGGAAGATTTTCTACATCCGCCTGGACAATTGCTCCTAACACTTGGGGTCGTTCTTACCACTCATGGTTTTCTGTTCATGGCTGCAGCATATCAGTTTCTTGAGTGTTCCTCACATGCTATGAATCCTCAAGAACCTTTTCTCACTTATCAGTTGACTTCAGCTGCTCTACATGGGTCCAGTCTTCATCCGACAGTTATCTATATTTCTGATTTAGTTGAGCATATCATTCTTCTTCGGAAGAGGAAGATTCCTCCAGACATAATGATGGAGAGGTTCACATGCCAGGCCCCAGGATACCTGTGCACAGAAGAAAAAGATTGATCTTGATTCTACCTGCTTAATTAGAGGGGGGTTTTTTTTCCCATGTGGTTTTTCCCCGGCACCTTGTTTTTGAGCAGTTACTTTACTTGATGTAATGGGTGACCTATGGTATTAGTTACCAGGGCCCACAGATTGTCCAAGTTAGCATTCAGGGGGGGTGTTAGGATTATTAATCCTCCCTTGTCCAATTTGGTCATATGTCTAAATCGGGAGTCATGTCTAAATCGAGAGTCCATCTAGTCTATTTATAGTCATTAACACCATTGGGTCCACTTGGCCTAATTGGGGCACATGTTTCAGTTACTAAAGTGTGGGGAACACTAATTGAGGTTCACTGCCACTGATTGCACTTGATTGCATCAGTTTAGGAGCCTCCTAGACCAATCCCTACAATTTAGGAGCCACTGGGAGTGCCGAAACCAACCAAGGTCAATTCAGTTCAGTTGATGATTAGTTAAGCTAAGTTAGGAGTCAGTTACATTCAGTTCTAGTCCTCTACATTCAGTTAGTGCTAGGTTTACTTGACTGCACTCAGGAGGGGCGCATTTCTCACCTACCACAGTCAGTTAGCCTTAGTCAACATTGAATGTAACACTTGAGTTGTGTTTTAGAACTCCGATGAACTCCGGTTATGGTTTAGACAAGGTCAGTTAACTATTGAGTCCTTCGATAGTGATTTAAACAAGGTCTTAGTTACCTACAGTCAAGTAGAGTATAATCAATTCAAATTTCCTCATGTGGATTCGAATTGCTTGTAGCTATTAAAGCCATTGTACTTCATTGTAATTATTATCTAATTACTCTTTAATTAATGAAAAGCATTCATAGCTGCGAGCCATTTTTGCACTGTTTCATTCTTCAATAACTAAGTAAATTGTGTGATCTATCTTGTGAGTTGTGTGTTTGTCCATAGATCTATGTGCTCAATTTATACTGGTGACACAGCTAAAAGAGACGGAGCAAGAAGCAAAGAAGGTCACTCAAGAGACTACGCAATTTTGGGGAATTGTAGTCCAAGATGAGCAATTGGAGCAACTGACCAAGCAGTTGCAGGAGGCAGAGGGGTAGCTGGTGACACTAAAGATGACACTGAGAGAAATGCCACCAGTTGTTCAGATCACAAGGTATGCGGAGCTGAAGGAGTTGCAACAGCGCGTCAGGAAGGAAAGGGAAAGACAATAGAGGCGTAGTGAGCAGTTAGATGAGTTCCAAGATATTGGAGTGCAAATTTTTGTTAAGGAACTTGCTGCGCTGTAGGCAGTTCAACAAGGAAAAAAGGAGGTTGTTGATAAGTTGGTGGAGCACCCATTGGCACATGATTTGACAGGAAGTCAAGAGATCGCTGAGAAGGTCAATAACCAAGTTGAGGAGATCATTCATTAGTAAGATGAGTTCAAGCTAAAGATCAAAGAGTACTCCATGTCCAGCTGACGTGGCTCAAGGGCGAGCCACAAGATTGTGTTGGGGGCCTGTTGGCAGGAGGTTTTGGGATACATCAGTTGCACAACATCGCGGATGTTGTGCAAGGTCAAAGATATCGCACAAGATGAAGAATGGTGCGCAAGTCAGAGTTATATTATTTTATGTATTTTTGGTCATCTTTTGTAGTTTTGGACCGCACTTTGTGGATAATGGTCACTATTTTGTAGAATCTGTTAAGAGTTAGTTAGGAAGTTGGTTAAGTGGACCATGAATGTAAAGGCGCAAGCCTATAATTAGATGTTGAATTGAAAATGCAAGGGGGTTATTTCAAATGATTTTGGTGCTTAATATCTTGGACACTTCACTTTTTCTGAGTCTTCTGAGATAGAGTTCGATTGTGAACTTATTGATCTGTGTATGTGATTGAAGAACTATTTTGGAGAATTTGTGGTTTTATGCGGAAGTTAATATGACATGAAGGAAGTTGAGCATAATCATTATTTCCTTTTATGTTTTCATGCTTTAAGGTCTCCTGTGACTTAATTATGAATGCAATTTGTATCTGTAGATGATGTGATGTTTCCTTGCTTTAAATAATGTTATTTTGTTAGATCTGTTTGTGCATCAATATGTTCATTGCAGTCCTGGTATAATAATGTGATCTATTGAATGATGATATGGTTCTATTAACGCATAAGTTGAATGATGCTGCACTAAGTTGATAAATATATGCACATGATCCTCCTTCATTATGTGGAAACTTGGTTCCGTCAGCTCTCCCTTGAACATCTCGAGTGAGACTTCATCCGCTCTGCGGGTGTTTCTGGATGGGGTAAAACCTGTCTGGGTCGGTGCTCAGGGATATCGCGGTGGTTTGGGTGTCGATAGAGAGGGAACCCCTATCGATTGAGTTTGTGACAATAATGATAAACATATATGGACTTTTGATATTATGCTAGTTATAGTGGAACTATCAGTTTATAAGTTGTACATTGCGTGGGAAGCGAAGACTATCTATGTTTTACTATGAATGTAATTTTGTTCTATACAAAAATAACATTACGAATTTATCAGAGGATAAAAAAGTATTAGGTTTTTACATGGTCACATCCTCTATCTTGAGGATTTGAGGAATTCTCAGTGTCCTCATACTTGGAGTTTAGTGGAAGATGACCTAGACCTAGTTGACTATGTGAAGAGGATAGGGCAAGTTTGTAGGAAATCTTCTATATGCAAGAAGAATTACTAGAAGTGTGGCACATCACTAAGTACTCAATGATGAGCAATGATGAGGTCATGAAGAGCTCCCATTTGGAAAATTAAATCACCCCCTCCAAATGGTGCTCCTCTATAATTGATCAAGCCTTTAGTTCACAAAAAGGCACATGGCCAAATGTCTCCTACATGGGCGCACTGAAATCCTAATATACTACCTATTGTCTCAATTAATGGGGTTATTTCTCATGAGGTTTCACTCTCATTAGGCACCTCTTCTCCATATATTTCCCTTTGTGATGAGTATCATAAATCAAGTGATTTGGCTAGTCTTATCCCTAGAAAAACTAGACATAAACTCAAACCTATTCAATAGCGAGCTGAATGATTGAAAATAGTTTTAGGTCATGATGTAGACCTAGAAAAGGTGGAATTTTATAAAAGTTGGCTCCAATAGACATATTTATTGGAAAGACAATATTAGAATCCTCCCTTCAACGTCTATGGCTTTAGTCAAACTGGAAGCCTCCCCTTAGTTATTCTCCTTTATTTCATGTGTTAGTTCATGGTTGGCTTTGCTTGGAATTTATAAGCAAAAATGATGTTGACTTTATTATGTCAAAGTCTTGGCCTTGGGGCACCTTGAGACTATCCCTCAAGGCTTGGCATTCAGGTGTTGATCCAAGTCGAGAACCATTGGTTACCCAACACCTGTGGCTCCTACTCCCTAATTTTTCGTTGGAATTGTGGTGCAAACAAGCCCTTGAGGCTATTGCAAACCGATTAGGAAGATTTGTAGCTTTTGGAAAAGACCCCTGGCTCTACAAGGAAAAGAATGGCCAAAGTCTTGGTGGAGATGGCCCTACAAAGAGGCCTCCTGACCAAAATTGACATTGTTTGGGGCATGCACTCCTTCTCTCGTAAACTAGGTTATTGATGAATAACCGTTGATGACCATTTGCAAAGCTTTTATTTGGGCTTGAACTTATTGAATGTGGATGACGAAGATGTGTTATGTGGATTGTTCCCATATACTTTTAAGCGTAAAGCATCTACATGGTATTTTTTCCTCCCTTCTCACTCAATTGCTAATTGGAATGACTTCGAAAAGGCATTTCTAGGAAAATTCGGTGAAGAAAGGAATCTAGCCTTCTCAATGAGAGAATTGTTGGCTCTAAAAATGGATAAGAAGGAGAAGGTTAAGGATTTCAATCAATGTTTCACTAGTTGTCAATAATTTCCCTACCCCCACTAAGCCTCTAGAGGAAGTGCTAGTGGAATATTATACCACAACTCTATGCCCCTTCGTAGCCATGTTTGTCAAAAGAACTTGTAAGGATACATTGGCATAACACTATGAGCAAGCTAATAAAATCAAGCTAGAGATGTCCAATATTGTCAAACACTCTCTAGAAGCAATCCTAAATCCACCTCCTCCAAGAAACCTCTATTATTGACCAAACCCACTAAGGAGAAACCCTCAGATATGGGGGGTGTTATGAAGTTGGTCCAGAAGTTGTCAAAGAAGATAGTTGAGTTGGAAAGGGATAAAGGATCCTATACTTCATAGAAAAAAAAATTTAAATCATTTTTTTAAAAGAAATATGATACACAAAAGCCCCCAGAAAATGATGCAACTGCCTTTCACTTAAACGATGTGGGTATGGACCACTTTTGTGCCTATCATCAAGAAAATAATTTGGAGAAGACATGCTCATAGTGGCTAAATATATGACTCTAGTGATAAATTAGCTGTTGGATAAACAAGCCTTGGATGAGGAAGAAGGAACAAAACAACAAAGGTCTATTGAAATCAAGGCAGAACCTAAAGATACAACTATGGTGTTATGGGATTGGGCCCCTGATTTTGGAAATGATTATGATGATGATATTGTCGAAATTCATAATGTTCAAATTGCCTCAGAAAATTATGCTTTGAGAAGCAAAGGCCCCGTCAACACAACCTCTAGGGCGACTGAAAGCAAAAAGAAGTATAATGCTGCTTACAAAGGGGCAAATAAGACTGCCCCTACTAAGGATAGCACTATGGGAAAGTAACAACATAAGACATTAGAGGTTGTTGCGACTCAAAAAAATAGCAATCAAGTTACCCCTTCCATAAACACTAAGAATATGACCAATATTCTTGAGGCTACAATCACATCAACAAGTGGGCACATTGGCCCTGGTATAGAATATGATGGCGTAGAAGATTTCAAGAAAAGCAGGAAAAATATCTCATTGTTTGAAATTGTCAAATACCCCAACAAAAGAAGCATTTGACAAAAGCACTAAAATTTAAAGTATCCAAAGAAAAGGAAGGGAATCAACCTGCAGATGGGAAGGACAAGGAGATTAACGAAGCAAGTATTGGGTCAAATCTAAATCCTAAACACCACCCTTCTTATTGACTTTTGAGATCTATAACTATAACATGCATAACTGTTTGGTTGATTCCATAGCTTCTTGCAATGTGATGCCCTACTCTGTATATAAGAAAATAAATGGACAGTTAAGCTCGTGCACTTCCAAGATTATACAACTTGGTAGATCTAACGTTAAAGTAATTGGTGAATTGAAAAATGTCTTGATCATATTAGAGTAAGATGAGAGGGCATGCCAGTTCATTGACATAGTTGTGGTAGAAATTCCTAAAGCATATGGGTTGATACTTAGTAGGGATCGGTCTAGTAGGCTACATGGATATTTTGCCTCTAACTAGTCCCACTTATAGTTCCCTTACTGGAATAAATTGAATCAAATACGCATAGATCGAGAGCCACACAAAAAGAATATTGTCACTAAGCTGGAAGGGCACAATGAGCCTCAAAATTTCTCACTCTATCCTGGGAAATTATTTCCTTGAAACCAAGTCAGGTTGTTATCAAGATGAGACTATCAGTCATGAATTATAACCCAGATCGATCTTCTTCAGTTTTCTCGGGATGATGAAAATGAATGTAATATATTATAACTAAGCATTGATATTAACGTAGGCATTGACACAGATGTTAGCAGTAGTGTAGGTTCAAATGGCTAAAAAACACAGGAAGGTGTAGGGGTTGGTGATGTCCTCGTAGATATTCATAAACGTAAAACTTACCTTTCATGTAGGTTAGAATTTGAATGCATCAATAATATTTCCTTAGTCCAAGGTCTCAAAAACGCCATTGACCTTAAAGTTAAATGTTTGAATGTTTTTGGTGATTCATAAATCATTGTCAGACATGTTAGGAACACTATCCAATGTCTATCCTCACATTTAAAAGGTTCCCATGTAGAGGTATGGAATCTAATTTTCAAATTTGTTGCTTTTAATATCACTTATATTCCTCGCTCGATTAATGTTGTTGTAGATCTATTATCAAACACTACCTCACAAATAATTCCTTTGAATTACAAGTTTTTAGTTGAACTTCTTTTAATTCCTTCTATTCCAGACAATGTGACCAACCGAAGATATTTTAATGATGATTAGCAAATTATTGACTTTCTGAGAAACGAAGGCACCTTCAAAGGATCCATTATCGATGATGAAGAGCACCAGGAAATCTAAATCGATCTGGGAAAGAGGTTGGTCCCACTAAAGGAAATTTCATACCCAAGGGAGTGTGTACTCTATAAAAAAATTATTCGATCTACAATAGAAGTTCATAAATTCTGTAAATGTCAAGGTCAATATCTCCTCCATGCAGTTTGAACTGATAAACTTGAGCACACTAGAGGATCCTAGGAATGTAAATATTGGACAAGGTTGTTCGTAGGAGAAAGACAAAGATTCATCCAAATTTTTAAAGAGTATAAGGATGTCTTTGCCTATACCTGTGATGAGCTTAAGACATGTGACATGCAAATCATTCTACATGTCATACCTGCGAAGCCAAGAGTCAAACCCTTCCAGCAGAAGTTAATAAAGGTACATCCTACCTTGGAATCTTTAATCCATAAGGAACTAAAAAAACTCTTGGATGCTAGAATTATTTTTAAGGTTGGACATTCAAAATGGGTAGCCAACTTGGTGCCTGTACAATAGAAATCAAGGGAGATCAAGTTGTGTGTAGATTTCAGAAATCTAAACCAAGTCTCTAACAAAGACAATTACCGTGTTCCTCTAATGGAACAAATTATTCAACTTGTCTCTAGGTCGTAAATGTTTTCATTATTAGACGGGCTCTCTGGATACAACCAAGTGTTGGTTGTCGAAGTAGATTTCCTAGAAACCACTTTTCAGACAAAGTGGGGAACTTTTGATTTGTGCAAGATTCCTTTTGGTCTCATGAACATTGGAGCCATGTTTCAGTGAGCCATGGACACAACATTCCATGGGTTGATTGGATACAATGTGGTTGTGTTCCTTGATGATGTCACAATTTTCTCTAAGAAGAGAGAGATCAAATTCACTACCTGAAATAGATTTTCGAGAGGTGCATACGATATGGAATATCTCTCAACCCGAAGAAAAGTGTTTTCGCTATTTCAGAAAGGAGACTATTGTTAGGGTACATAGGGTAGACCAATCGGGTGTTAAGCCATGGATCAATGGTAGGTATGATCTAAGAGAAGTTGAACCGTTGGATCACTCTATGTCTAGAACATATCGTGACCGTCGGATTAGAATATTTACAAATGCATACTAATGCATACTAAAGAAACACACTTTTACCTAACATATATATTACACAAGTTGATATTAACTAACTCCTAAGTGTCTAAATATCCTAACATCCCCCCTTAAGAACAACTTGGGATAGGATTGAAGGATTTACAAAAGTGACACTATTAGGAGAAGGAAGGAGGCATTAGAGCCTATCCCCCTTTAAGGACACATTCCTGAAATCCTAACATAGACCGAAGTTTAGAAAACTTCGCTTCTGTAAGAGACTTGGTGAAGATGTCGGTAACTTGATCATCTGTAGGACAATAGAGCACTTCAATAACACGATCATGAACAAGATTTCTGATGAAGTGCATGTGTAGCTCAATGTGTTTGCTGTGCTGATGTAGAACTGGATCTTTGGCAAGCTTGATGGCACTTTGATTGTCGCACCAAAGTGGAGTAGGCTGCTGCTGCTCGAATCCAAACTCTGAAAGGATCTGTCGAAGCCATAAAGCTTCCTGACTGGCATTAACTACGGCTCGATATTCTGCTTCTACTGAAGAAAGAGCAAGAGCTTGTTGTTTCTTACAAGCCCAAGTGACAGGTCTAGATCCCAGACTAAAAACATAACCTGCAGTAGACTTCCGATCATCAGGATCACCGGCCCAATCTGAATCAGTGAAACCAACCAACAAAGGTTCCCCCCCTGTACTATAATGAATCCCAAACTGAATTGTACCTCGAATATATCAAAGTATTCTTTTTGCTGCTTTCCAGTGACTTTCATGAGGAGTTTGCATGTAATGGGCAACACGACCAACGACAAAGGAAAGGTCAAGACGGGAACGAGTCAAGTATAAAAGACTACCAACAAGCTGACGATACAAGGTGGCATCTACTTCAGGGGAATTACAAGTGGTAGAAAGTTTGACTCCAGACTGGAAGGG
>LPNX010119925.1:597338-616049 GCA_001517045.1 Pseudotsuga menziesii
AAGAGGTCAAGAAGATAGAAGAATATCTAACAAGACAACTCCAAGAAAAGATAGAAATTTGTCAAAAGTAAGAATTGAAGATCCTCTCCTTGAGGGAAGACCTGGACAAAACAACTACTCAGTTAAAGACAAATTTGAAGATTGAGAAGAACATTGAAGAAAGTAAAATATCTATAGTAAAAGAAGAAAAGGCCAACATTAATACATGTATTCTTAGAAGATCCCATGATCAGCAAGAATCAAGAGAAGTTACTGCTCAGAGATATCCTATAAGGTTCCATGGTCACGGCTACAAGTGTTACAACTATGGTCACAAAGCCATTCATTGCAGAGCACATGACAGAATCACTCCAGAAAGAAATAAAAGTACATTTTTGGTTCAGTGCATTATGGTCATTTCGCAAAACATTGCAGAGTGCAGGGGAAGGTTAAAGTTTGGAGAAGAAAGCAAGTTCAATCGAATGACATGAACAACCATCATCCTACCAAAGTATGGAAAATAAAGTTAGTAGACCAAAACAAAAATGATGAAAACCTTGGCCAATGCCATTTTGAAGACTGTTGACCAGTGATATGAAGTGTACAAAGAATGTGTAAAAGGAGATATGTACCTTATTATCAGATTTGAGTATTGTGTAGTAGTTGGTTCCAGCAGTATTCATGGGATAGAATACAAGTCCATCAAAGAAGCATCAATGTTCTTTGATAAGGGAAGAAGTAGTGCCAAAAGAAGTTCTTGGTGTCATTAATGCAAAGGAAGAAAAGTTGAAAAGGAAGAGAAGTTGATGACAGGGGGGAGCATGGCCTAAGGGGGAGCATTCCCTGAGGAGGAGCAGTATGATCAAAGGATGTACCCTTTGCTATTGATGCCAAAGGGGGAGAAAAGTTGAACAAGGCAGGTAGAAGAAGCATGATCTAAGGGGGCGTTGTGTGGTCAAAGGAAGCTCATTCGAAGGGGGAGCTTTGGAGTTGTCATCAATGACAAAGGGGGAGATTGTTGACTAAATTGTCATTGATGCCAACAGGTGTGTGTTAATGTGTCTTGATGCTTCTTGAAGTGCCTCTGCAGGTTGAGTAAGTGTGGAGACATTTTGACTTTGTCCAAGCCCAAGTCTGAAGCCCTTGGAGCCCTTGGGACAATGGAAAAAGCCCTGAACACCCTATAGAGTGGTAATTCTAACAACTAAATACCCTAAGAACATTTTTTTTTCTTAACATATAAAACTCTAATAAAATTTTAATAAGTGATAAAATATAATTATTTTTTAAGCACTCACATTGATAATCATTAACATAACCAAAATAAAATTAAAATATTGAATCCAATATTTTTTAATTAACCCCTAATGACTACCCATCATAACCAAAATAAAATTATAAAATATTAAATCTAATATTTTTTTCCCCTAATGTCTACCCATCTAAAAAGTTAAAACATTTTAAAAACAAACAAAAAACAAACAAAAAAGGGGGACTTCACTTTTAAAAGTCAACAACCCCGAAATTAAATTATATCAATACTTACATGTATATATCTTTTACATAGAATTTTCAACATCCACTATTCAACTACACGTTGGGCCACTAACTTTGAGCCTCCACGACATGAATAATACACCCATTCTTTGAACTTGCATAATGATACTCTTGATTTTTTTTATTATCTTTTTTATTACGGCGTGGACTGAGAACCTTATGAAAATACCTTCATTTGTCTAAAACAAATCGTGAGATCAATGAGTTAATCGCTGAGCTGAGAAATTTCGCCGGGTTATAATTTTTGATTGAGGCACAGTTCTATGAACCTTTCATCCAATTTTCGTCGGGTTATATATTTTTTTTTACTGAGGACTCTCGCTGATCAGAGAGAGAAGTTCGTTGGTTTGTGAGTGAGGAATTTTCTTTGGTATAAATTACAGCAGCAGTCACCGGGTTATATATATATTTTTTTACTGAGGACTCTCGCTGATCAAAGAGAGAAGTTCGCTGGTTTATGAGTGAGGAATTTTCTTTGGTATAAATTACAGCAGCAGTCTGCCCTTTTTACACAGCATTCATTCATTTTTTTTGGAACTATACTTCAAGGTTTTATGCACCATACTGTAACCATCAGCAAGTCTGAAAGTGAACTAATATTTTGATGACCAAGGTTCTTTCGCGATTGAAGTAACAGCTCGCAGTAGCAGAGAATTTCTGGGAAATCGGGTGACTCCTCTGAGTCTTTATTTTATTTTTATTTTTCATAAACAGGTCGTGAGAGCAGTCCACCATTAAAAAAAAAAACATAGAAAACACAGCTCTGATGTCTGTGGTAAAAATTCGGTGGTAGCAGCAAGATGTAAGGGAGCTCTGAATTTCGGGTGGAATATAGATTGAGGTAGCAGCTGAAGTCTTTTTCTATTGAAAGAGCTGAGCCTTCTGCTTCGCTGGTCTGAGAAAGATTGACTGAGACAACTCTATGTGAGTTTCCACAGTTCAACGCTTGATAGCTTTAACACATACTCTTGGGATATAAAACAGTTAACAAACCCTCCATTTCTTGTGGTTAAGAACAGTTTATATGAAAGTTTTACTACTGCCTTCTTTGGACAGTCCCACAGTCCATGGTTTGAAAAGAGAATACAATCCAAATTCTGGTTAAGCTCCATTACTGCTTTAAGTGTGAATAGTCTGAGCACACATGTTGAGGTTGTCTACAAACAGAAGGTAGCAGCAGACTAAGGTGAAGGAGCATTCCCGAATTGCAGAGAAGCTCTCATGGTCTTCTATAGATGATACACACAGTATGATGCACTAATTAGCATAGGAAGGAATTTTTGCTGGTTTAAAGTCTGAGTTTTCATGGACAACAGTAGAGGAATGATACTTTCTTATTAGCAGCTGAGAAGTTCATTTTTGAAAGCAGTTGCAGGGACATACACAGCCCAGCAGTAAGAGTTTATTTCGTAGGAGTAGTGGCGGCACAGTGTGAAGGAACCGATTTTGCACAAAATAACTCAGTCATCAAGCATCCGAATTTGTAAGTCTTGAGGTAGTCAAGTTGAAGTTTCGTTCAGTACCAAACAACAGAAGGAATTTGAAGGAGTTTATCACAGCCCTAGATTTGGAGAATTCTACACAACCCAAGTGTGGGATATTGATATTCAATAACAAAGCATGCTATAGGACTTATGTTGTTGATGATGGTGCAAGTATAGATGCACACAAACAGTCCCTAATCAAATTGCAGACCTACAGAGATAGTTCTGGTTTGAAGTATTTCACAGCCACAGTTTAACTTCATTATCTACAGTTCTAGTCATCTACAGAAGAGACATATTCAGTGATGATGACATGATGTACTAGGTATGTTTAATATTGTGTATTATAATTATTGTGATACTGTATGCATGATGTGAATGATGATGACTGCCCTAGGATGATGATTGAAATACACAGTCAAGACAGAAATTGATGTACTGTGATGAAGAGATGATTGCTTTCTTGAAGTGTCTTGACAGTCCAAGTTTGAAGTATTGACATGATGTACTAGTGATTGACAAAGTATGAAGTTTGTGCAAGTTTCATGAGATCAAGTCATCCTTAGTCCAAATTTGCAGCATTCCGAATTTGAAGGAGTCAACAATTATTGTTTGGGATTGACTATGAAGCTGAAAGCCTAGAATCTTTTGTGATGAAGTCTGTGTTAATGCTGAACTATGGTGAACTTGACAAGTGTTAAAATGCTCACAGTGACATGATTTGATAATGTTGAATATACAATGATACAGAATGATATGTATCCTGAGATATGCTTGATGATGCTTACATATTCCTAGTGATAAGTACAACACTGTCCAAGTGTGTGTGGCAGTGATATCTGCAGCAGATTCAGAGATTGGATTGGCATAGGTTGCCTTATGAGCAAGTGGTTTGACTCAGATTGGCTAAGTTGTATGAGCAGTTGGTTTGATTCAGGTGGATAGAGTTTGGTGTGCAGACTTAGATTGACTCGATTGGATGATTGATTGGTACAGCGTAATTGGACAGGTTACTGGTTTAGTTCTAGTGCAGCGATGAGCAAGTGATGAGTTTATGAATACTGATCAGATGATGAGAAATGCGATACAACAGACGGTGATCAGTTGATGAGGAGTATGATGCAGCAGACAATGATCAGTGGTTAGTAGTGGCAGTGGATGCAGTATAGTGCATGTGTTGATCAGCAGGTCCGCAGGATCAGTGCGGTTGTGGTTCAGTAGTTCAATGTCTATCTTCTTATCAGGGTGGCATGATGGGGCAAGGAAAGGAGGTCGTAGCCTTCTTCCGGTAGAAGCTGGAAAACCAGGTAGTGGCAGCTTCCTTCAGGTTGTAGCCTGTAAATCAGGGGGTCGTAGCCTCCTTCCAGTTGAAGCTGGAAAATTGAAGTCTTTGTAATAAGGGGGTTGTTGCCTCCTTCCAGTTATTTCTGAAAAACTATTTTAAAAATGCTTCCGTGGTTTTCCCCCCAGGACTTGGGTTTCCACGTAAAAATCTTGTGTACTGTGTTGCTATGCTTTCTATGTGATGATGATGATATGATGATGATAACAATGCTGATGATCATATAATGATAATGTGATAATACATAATATTGAATAAGTTGTTGATTATAAAAGTTGAAAAAGTAATAAAGACAGCACACACAGATTCACCCCCCCTCTCTGTGTTCCTGGTGTGTTCAACAGATACCAACGGAAGACCAATCACCATATTGTCTTTACATAGTTGTTGCAATGAGCGATAATTTAAGTGACCAAATCGCTCATGCCAAAGTTTGCTCAAGTTATCACTATGAGCAACAAAAACTGAAGGAAAAGGTGATGACCTAAAGTTGTTAAATTTGTACAACCTGGTAATATCATCAACAGTTCCAGTAGCAAGGATATTTTGAGGATTTTTAAAATCCTTGATTACATCTTGGTGATGTGTAAACGTCACAGTTTTACCTTCACCTAAATGAGTAATTTGATAGACTGATAACAAATTGCAGGAAATTTTTGGAACACATAGTACATCACTGAAATGACCATTTTCTACTCGAACTGTTCCAGATCCTATAACACTTAAAGATCTATCATCACCAACAAATATTTGTTTGGTGTTACATTCATGCATAGTAGAAAATATGGCTTGATCCTTAGCCATATGATAAGATGCTCCAGAATCAATGAGCCATTCATTTGAAGTAGAAGAAAAAGATGTAGTATAAGAGTAACCGAAAGCACAAAGCGCATGTCCATGAGAGTTAGATTCTAAAGATGAATCTAGGTTGATGTGGTGCTTCTTCATTGCTGCTTCCAAGGCTGCCATCTTCTTAAAACATTTAGATTCATCACGATTATCTTTCCCACAAAAATTGCAATGACGCTCAGTCTTCTTTCCTTTTTGCTTGGATCCTTTGTCATTTTTTAAAGGAGGAGTTGACTGAGAAGGTTTGGGACCCTTGTTGTTTGGCTTATTATTGCGAGAATTCTGTTTCTTGGGAGGCTTGGACTTTTCTTTCTGTTGGGACAATAAAGCTTTCCCAGATGTATCTGCATTGTTAATTATTCCAAGATGAATGAGCTTATCTTGCTCTCTAATTAAGGAATCACAAAAGGATTCAAGGCTAGGCTCTTGATAGCTAGCTGCTGGCAATGATTCTTTCATGGAGTAGAATATAGATACAAAAACAGAATATGCAGGTCCAAGTTTTGAAAGAATATGATAGATACATTGTTTGTCTTCTTTCTTAATCTTGCATTCAACACATAATAATCTAAGAGTTTTATACTTAGATAAATAGTCTTGAATGCATGAAAAATCATTTGGATTTAAGGAAATCAACTCATTCTCAAGTTGATGACCCCGAATTTTATTGTGTTTACCAAACACAGATTCCAACTTTTCCCAAGCTTTATCAGGTTCATCAATGTCAGATATGTGGAATCGCAAATCAATAGAGATTGCCATCCCAATCAATCCACGAGCTTCATCACATCTATTTGCCCATTTAATTTTCTTATCATCATCAATGAGTTCTGTTTCTTTCCCTGAGGTTATCCTGAAAAGTCCCCTACTTCACAGAACATCCTCCATACGAGATTTCCATGAGAAATAGTTAGAACTTGTAAGTATAATATCACAAGGGGTGGCCATACTGTAAAATAATGGATGAAAGAATAGAAACTAACTATCTGGATGCAAAGAGCTCGAAAAAATATGCGGTTTAAAAAAAAACGGCACTTAAAACGGATTCTGGATGATGAAGTTATGCTTGATCAAAGAAAATGTTGAAGATGTCCCCAATAGTGACGTGGCAGATATTAACTTGACCAACTAAAAAAAAGAAACCCCCTTTTCCAAAGATCAACCTTTGACAATCACTTTACAATAAAGTTGCTTTGAAGTGAATCACTTTTGTAGAATAAGTGAGGTTCACTTTTACAATAATGTACTTTTGTAGAATAAGTGAGGTTAAGTGAGGTTAAATAGTGCGGCAATAAATTAAAAGACTTAAGTGACTCACTTTTTATTTTATTTTATTAATGTGAGATGCACTTTTACAATAAAGTAACTTGAAAAATAGAAATTGCATGCACTAAAAAGTAGCTTGATAAGATTTGAACTTAAGACTTATCAAGGTGTAAAGCAACTTTGGACCAAGTGAGCTAAGTTTAAAAGGTACGTAAAACTATGGAAAAAGGAAGGGGGCCTTTTTTTTTAATCTTCTCTCTCGTTTTCCGTGCTTGCTTTCTTTTCTTACAAATCACAAAAAAAATGAAAAACAAAAACAAAAAAATCTTTTTCCACACAATAGGGTTAGATCTTGGTTAGCTTACCCGGAAAGTCTACGTTTTCAAGTTTTCTCGTTGTTTCTGATTTGCCGTGATCGCACAAGGTGCACGGCAAAGAACATACATAACCGAGAAGACAAGAAAAAAAACTTTTCTCACTGTTTCTGATTCGCCACGATCGCGCAAGGTGCACGGCAAAGAGCATACGCAGCCAGGGAAGACAACAGTCTGAGACTAAAACAAAAAGATCTAATAATAAGACTGATAAAATATGAGAGATTAAAAAAAATAAAAAAATCCGTCACTATAACATTATACCTTCAGATTTGCCGAAATGGGTGTTTCTGGAACAAACGGAAATGGTTTTTGGTGAAACAAAAACTATTTCTCAATGGAAACGGTGCTCCGGACGCAATGGAACAGCTCCCATAGGCCACAAATGCACAGAAAAACCAGAAATAGAAACCCTTTCAAATTTTTGGTGACACCGGTTCCAGATCTTGATCAAAACCGAAAGCGGCTCTTCATAAAATATCTGATACCATGTTAGGGTACACATGGTACTCCCAAAGATCGAACACCAAGAACAACTGCTTCACACAAACAGATCACAGATCAATACACCAATGTTTGTCACGTGGTTAAAACCCTCGAGAGTGAAACAGTCCACGGCCCCAGCCAAATAGCTACTTGGAGCAATTTATTATGCAAAAGAAAGAAAGTTACATGAGATTCTCATAATCGATCAACTAGCCAAGGACCCTCTATGCTCTTTAAATAGAGAACATAGACCAATCGGGTGTTAAGCCACGGATCAATGGTAGGTATGATCTAAGAGAAGTTGAATCGTCGGATCACTCTATGTCTAGAACATATCGTGACCGTCGGATTAGAATATTTACAAATGCATATTAATGCATACTAAAGAAACACACTTTTACCTAACGGATATATTACACAAGTTGATCTTAACTAACTCCTAAGTGTCTAAATATCCTAACAACTATTGATACACATAATTTCTAAAACAAGGATATATATTGATCTAGAACGAATTCAAGTTATAATGCAGATCCCCATGCCCCATAATAAGAAAGCAATGCAATCATTCTTTGGGATGATCAATTTTGTTATAGGTTTGTGTCTGATTTTGCTCAAATAACTAAACCCCTACAACAAATGATAAAGAAGGATGCATAGTTTAAATGGATTGACATAGAGAAAGAATCTTTCTAGAAGATAGAGGTATCTATTGTCGATGCACCATCATTGAGCAACCTGAATCTTGAGAAATATTTCAACATTTACATTTTCGTGTCCGATCACTCCCTTGCAGTAGTCGTCACTCAAAACAGAGACTAAGGGGATGAATGACCACTAGTACAAAATGAGAAATTAATGACTAAAAAAATGACTAAAATCCCGCTATAAACGACTATTTTTGAGTCGGTGACTAATAGTAGTTAATTTCCACTATCTTATATCTTGACTAACTTAGTCGTATTTCACTTAGTCATTAATAGCTTGACTTATTAGTCATTGATAGTCAATGATTTAGTCATTGGTAGTCAATGATTTAGCCATTGATTTAGTCATGGATTTAGTCAAGGATTTAGTCACTGATTGCAGCAATTAATGACCAAATGTACGACTAAATAAACTACTAGATGATAACATATTAATGACTAAGCTAAATATGACTAAATGTTAGTCGCGCTATAAGATACGAGAAATTAACTACTAACAATCGTATATATGCGAATTTAGTCGTTTTGATAGTCACAAATTTATGATAGGGTACGGAGGAATAGAACCACCAACCTCCTGCCTATACTTAGGCAGATGATCTACCATTGAGAGACCACCCTTTAAGAAGTTGTTATTGCTTGATAATGATGATATTCAAACAAATTTTGCATCATTCAAGCATACAAAGTAATGATTATCAAGTTACTATAGATCCATAATGGCTTAACCTGTACTAAAAATTGATTCAAGTCATTTTTGTACTTAATAAATGTATTTGAAAGACTTGAAGGACTATTACAAGGTAAGCCATTATGTATCTATATTAACTTGATAATCATTATTTTGTATGTTAATTCATCACATTCTACACAAACAAATCTTTTCAATGATAACCAATCCAAGCATTAGTGTGTTCGACAATCTAATCTCCCCCTTGAGTAAACAATTTAAGTGCATTGTTATAGCTACTCTCCATGCAATGATCAAGTTTTCAAACTTCCAAGTTGTCCCCAACAATGTATTTCAATCAAAATCCAACATATACAAAAATCATATAAAAATACTCACGGAAAATATTGGCATGCTTTTGTTATTTGAGTGCCACTCTAAGTAAGATTTCTTAAAATCAAATGATACTAACATAACTATTTTCAAATCCAACATATATAAAGAAAAAATATAGAAGAAATACTTCAAAGAATACAAGGGGAAGATATTGGAATGTTTGTACTATTTCAGTGCCACTATAAGCAAGATTTCTTGCAATGAAAGTATATGAATAAGATAATTGATTTCATCTCACAACCAAAAACATTTTATAAGATCCTAACCATCAATGTTATGAAGTTTTTGTGGGGAGTGATTTTCCCATATAAAGGGATTGATGCCACAATGATCTATAGGAAGAAAGGTAAGTACATCCAAGGTCAAGAGATTCCATGCCTAAAAATGTCTTGAATTAACCCACAACCATTTCCCACCCAAAGTTATGTTGGCAAAGGAAATGCACCATTCACAAGGCAAAAACAGGATTGTATTTTATGCCTAAAACATTTTGCAATTATTGTGTTGGTTGGTTGAAGCATTTCTTCAAACACTTTGATTGGTTGCATGGGAGGCTACATTCTTAATCAATACAGGAAAAGTTTCTTCCTCCGTGAGATCACTTGCTTGTTGGGTTTTATTGTAGGCATTATGCGCTATGATTTCTCCCCATGAAATCAATTTCTTAATGGTTTACTTGCTGAAATTATGGAAATGATTTTACCCCATGAAAATATGTTTCTCGTACAAGAAAACACATGGTCTTTAATGCCCGAGAACAAAACTTAGGAATAAATTTATTCGAGCAAGAAAATCCATGAACTGGGCATATTCCTGGCCTAATATGAACCCAAAACTTGTTATGAAACAATTTTCCAAAGTAATGCAACAACAATTATCATATTCTTTTGTACAAATCAAATCAAATTTTCAAAGTGATACAACAAACACTTATTATGTTCCATTACCAATTGTTTACTAATGAGAAACTAAAATCAATTATCTCATATTTTACTAATTGAAATGCTAATATAAGGCAGAAAATTCCCAATTCTTCTACATAACCAAAATGCTAAATGAAGCTAATGACAATTACCTTATTCCTCTTCAAAATCAAAATGCCCAAATGGAATCAACAACTAGTTCAAGGGACTTGGCATTGTATAACAATTGAAATAGATTTTACCAAACATTCAAGAATTCATTGAATACTTACAATCTAGGTGCCAAATGAAATGATCAAATCTCTTCTTAAACAAAAATCTCAAAACAATTAACAAACATAATTGTACAAACGCTTGATCACACCATTTCCAACAGATCATTTTTTATTCAAGCACACAGATGGATAACATTCCATGCATATCCCTTGATTTGGGTTAGCCCATGTAGAGAATAAACAAACAACACAACTAATCTATACTCTGTCTATGTAATTCAAACAAGGTTGGGATAATGATAACCATATCAAATTAAATCCATAGAAACAAAAGATTCCAGGACAAGGAATACACTTATCTAAATTGATGTTACAGGGAGCTACTTTCATCAGTCTTCCAGCTACTTCATATTGCACATATGGTAGGATAGGTTGGAAATGGCTCATGTTCAATTGACAAACACAGTTGCAGAGAGGATGAAGCATTGGGAAAATTGTGACCGTTGGGGGGTAAAATTCTAAGTGGGTGATAAGGTCTTACTTAAGTTGGGGATAAACAGTTTAGTGGCATGACCTACACTTTGTTGCGACATTTCAAGGGGCCATTTAAGGTACTTGAGAAGATCGGTAATGTCACTTTATGATTGGAGTTACCAGAGTGCATGAGACACATAATCTAGTTTTCCACTTTAGTTAGTTGAATCCATGTAGAGTTGACTAAGGTGATTCTGAGAGTGTTTCACTAACCCATGCTCTTATGATGATTGTAGACATGGTAGAGTTGGAGGTGGATACGATACTTTCACACAAGGCAACCGAATTTGGAAAAAATGAAGGAAAAAGTACTTTGTACTAAAAGAAGGACATACCCAAAGAGGAAAACAATTGGGAAAGGAAGGATGGATTGTAGCAGTATGAGCACAAAATATGAGAGTTTGAGAGATAGAGCCTTTAGGCACTTTAACAAGTGCTAGCTGGTGAACGTTGTTGGGGAAACAATAAGTCTGGTGGGGTGGGGTGTTTGTAAGTTTATTGTATCAGTGTGAAACATCCAATCATGTTTGTAAGTTTATCTCTCGCCAACCTGCCTTAGATATAGCCACAACTAGACTGATACTGAGAATTATTAGAACCAAGGGCACTCCAGAAGTGCACCACAGGAAAAGTAATAAAGACAGGAAAAAAAATCACCACAACAAAGGTAATATTTGAGAGCAAACAAATGTTGTATGCTGGTTCTACTGTAATTGGACACACAGGTGCTATAAGCAACAACAATTAGAAGATAACCAATTAGCTAATTTTCAGTTATTATCCCTTGACTCTTTTACAAGGAAAGTTGAATAGAATGAGACAAACCTTTTCTCCCATAATTTAGCCTCCCTGCTAACAAGAAATTCCTCAATCTTCTTGATGGCCTTCAAATTATTTTGAACATTTCTATCACATCTCTCAGGCCCATTTCTTCTTCTCTCATGCTCAAACGTTGTGTCCTATTTGTTTCAAAGCAACGGTATTAATTGAAAATTTTGCATGTCTAATAATGTCATCCAATTAAATCCATCACATCCAAACATGGCCTTAAGCATTTGGTATGGCACAAAAATGAAATGGTTTTCCTTGCATTCTTCAAAATTGTTAAAAAAAATACTATTGTTGCAAAAATTGAATAATCTCGAAGTTTGTTCTGGAAACTATCTAATTGCAAAGAGATAGACCCAAATAAGTAATCATCTGTATTGCAAGTTTGGATGAAAATTGTGGCACAACATGGGAAAACATGGGCAAACATGTCAACATGTGTCATTGGCACACAAAAGATACCTTAGTAAGTTCTTTTCCATGTATCTTTCTGTATGCTTTAGTCCACTTCACCTTTCGAGGGTTATGTTTCATTTTGAAATTGTTATGACATTTGGAACGGAAAAACCAGAATACCTGAAAATGATAAAAAAAGAGTTAGGAGATAACACTATCATTTTAGTAGGCGAGGAAGAAACTGAAAAAATTGCAAGATATGGCCTGTTTGTACAACTGAAATTCAATGTAAAATGTTATATTAATTGGATGACTGCTAGGTTCATGATGGATAACCTACCTATTTTTTCTCCCAATCTTAGCTTAGTTAAAAGAGGTGGAATTTTCCTTTTGAAATGTGTCATTTATCCATGTTTATAAAGAAATAAATGTAGTTGCAGATGTTTTGTCTAATGAAGGCTTGAGTTTGAATTTCAATACAACTTGGGTCCTGCATACAGGAGTACAAATAGGGTATTGGTATGCTAGATCATCCATGGAAATTCAATATGATATTAATGCATTTGAAAGGAGAATACTTTGGTCATGAAGTTGTTTCAATAGCAAAAGATAGTTAGGCTACTATAAGGAAATATGCAGTTGCAGTAGCTTTAGCTTGTGGGTTGTATTTTAGAATGTTCAGTCTCAACAAATATCTTTGTTTTCTTATTAAGAAAAGTTTAAAAGATTTATTTTGCTACAAGCTTTCATTCACAGTTCTGCTAGAAAAGTCTCTTAGAAGTGTTTAAGAAAAGCACATGCCTACCAAGGTTGCTAAAGGAATATTCCAAGTATTTAGCTCTCACATACAGTTTGGCTGGAAAGGTCCTTTGTATTTAAGGAGGGTTCATGTCTGCCAATGGGAATCAAGTGATGATCCTGCCAAAGTCCTTTTAGGCCTGAAGAGAATTCAAAGGATTATCTTTCTCAATTATACTGTTGTTTCAAACCCAATTTTATTGGAATTGTCTTAAATGTCTTGCCTTAAAGAACTGGTGACTATATCTCAGGGAAGGAAACAATTTCACATATCAACCATCATCCTTGATCATTTTAAATTATCAGGAACAACCATAGCTAAAATGGGATACCGGTATTAGATATATGAGTGAATCTATGGTTATCAAAGGATATTGTATATGTTGAATACTAGGTTAGATTAGAAAAAAGAGCATTTGTATTACAGAATGATACAAGTAATAGAGTATCAATAATTACAGAATATATGCATATTAGATAGATTACTTATTCTATCAAGCTTAGCTTAAGCTAACACAAGCTGTAGTAATTATATTAGGTTATAATAGTGAGATGTAATCCAAGGTGTTTCCATAAGAATATCATAGATCTATTCCATTATTTGTGTATAACCTTAATCTTATCACATAGATATTTATCCTTATTATTCACATCTATATTAGGGATCTACACTAGTCACATTACTCTTTATCTTATCATGTTTATTCAAGATGATTACTTGGGTAAGGTACACATTCAACTTGTTTAGTTATATATAAGCTTATATACCCATGTTATTGATAAGCACCTGTATTCATTATACAACATACATGAAAGAGAATCTACTACTGATTTCGCCATGAGGCTACTTGTACTAGTAACAAGAGTGTAATAGTCCTAATATGGGAAACAACATAGTTTCAAGGCACTCAATATTAGTATCAAGATGAACTTAGTCATTAGTTGGAGTTCAACCATGCTCTTAATCAGGTATATGTTGGTAGGTAGAACACGTATTACTACTACTTACTGCACTAATACATATTCACTTATTATGGAAACATAGTATATAGGAGCTTATCTTATATAACCATATAGATAAAGATGTAAAACTTAATAGACATGCAATTACAGTAATAATAACACTAGTGGTAAGCTCAACATGTCAGTAGGCTCAACTTATCTCATACTTATGTATCCAGAGAATCTAATCTCTACAATATGTTATGTGGTTCCTTATGTGTAAGCTTAGAGCATACAAGATGTGTAACCATTACTTGTGATATACTAACTCAATAGGGTTGCTATGTCATTACTTGTGGTGGTATAAGGTCTTTAATTCTATGATATCATTTACAATGAAGTTGTCACTAATTACATCACTTATTACGAATTGTTGGAATATAATCTGTCGGGATTATACGTTATTGTAAATATTAGGAATATGAAGAGACTCTCGGATGTGTGATCCCAAGAGTCATCTTAGATGTATAAATAAAGGCATTCTATGGAGAAATAATAATGAATTCAGGAGTTATTTCACCTGACAGTGGTATCAGAGCTCCATAACTCCTGCCTACATGCCTATCAGAGCCGCCTGCCATAACTCCTGGTTTTGTTTCAGTCTTGGCATTCTTCCTGCCAGACCATCCTTTCTACCCTCTTCCAAATTTGTTTTAGGATGCCTACCCATCGTCAGTCTGCACCAATGCATTTCTCCTGCTAGCCAGCGTGCCATAATTGTATGTGTTATTCTGAAATGGTTTTTAATTTGAAGTATGGGAGATCCTTTGTATCCTTCGTTTTGATAGTTGTTGCGTTATTTACTCCATTAATTCACTGCATGTTTTTATTTCCTGTATGGTTGAATTATTACATGCCTAACCCTAATTTTGTATAAGAAGAAGTTCTTCTCCTCCTTTTCACTGTCTCATTTTATACTTTGCTCTCTCACTTTGTTGTTATCCATGGTTTCAAATAAAGTTATCGATGTTTTATTTGTGAGAGTCTACTCTTAAGTCTGGTGATTGTGTTCTCTCATTCTACATTTACGGTGTTGAGGGCTCCTCCACCTACGAATTTGAAGTGCATCGGGTCTGTGTCGAATCTTGGAGGGTCGCGAGCCACTCCTTTGCTAAATCTGCGATGAATGAAGAGACTGTGGCTGTGCCTTCTGGAAAATATGTGTTTGAGTTGCGTGATGTGAACCCAATGGTTGTTGCGACCTTTGTATTGAAGATTGTTGGTGTAAGATTCAGGACATTGCCCAATTTCATGGAGGTAAAATATTGTTGTTGTATTTACTTGTGACCGTTGGCGACTGCATAAAACCTAAATTTTTTTCCCTAGATTTATGCGTGGAGTTTAATTGGAAAAGTCTGCAAATATTTTCATTTGTGTTGGGTGAAAGAGGCCCATGACTGCTGTATATGATGTGAACGGTGTATTGGGGCCGTGAACTTGAATAGTATATTCTTGGAACTGCTGCGTGAAGAATTTCTTCTTCCTGAATTGCTGCGAACTGAGCTGCTTATATCCACTCAAACGCCCGAAGCTGCACATGAGACTGAACTAGTGATTTGTTGTTGCAATTTGCTAGAAGCGCGGTGACTGAAGACTATTGGTGAAGATTCATGCCCTCATTTAGCTATGTGGAGGTAAAATGCTTTATGTTCAGTGCTGCAATTGTTTATTGGGAATATATAATGAAGATGTGATCACATACTATGTGAGAAGATTGCTACGACCTCATAAACTGTGACTTTGTTGTAAAGCTTGAGGAAGGTGGTAGAGACTTAGACCTGCACCTTTACTCTTTCTTCTTTCTCCTATTGTTTTAGTTGCAAGATTCATCACAAAAGATGCAATCTATAACATCTGTAGTTGGTGCCACTCTCACTGGCAAAGACACTTATCCAGAATGGTGGAGGAAGATCAAATCTGCCTTCATCTACAATGACCTTTGGGACGGTATTTGCGAAGGTACCACAATAGAGACAGAAGCTAGAGGGCCCATTACCAGAAACCCAGGACCTCCAGAATCCGAGAATGAGAAGGCCATTTGGAAAACAAAAGACAAGAAAGCTTTAGCAGTAATCACTGCCACAGTCAGTGAAGAGGTGAGCCAGCAAATATTGCCTGCAAAGTCATGTTTTGAAGCACTAAAAACGTTAAAAGATCTGTATGATTCACACTCTGAAATGGAAGTTATTCAACTAATGCTAAAACTATTCAGTTTAGAAGTAAAAGACAATGATCCCATGTTAGTTGCCTCTGAAATCAAAGCTATCATGCACAAGATTCAAGCCACTGTTATGAAACCAGATCTTCCCCTTGCAGCATTTGTAAAATCTTTGTATCCTTCTCACTCCAACTATCTTGAGTTGTTGCAAGCAAGTGACAAGTTCAAATCACTGACATTTGACACCCTGGTAGAGAAGATAGCTGACAGAGAGAAAGCTTTTGGTAAGAAGACAACCGAGCATTCTGGAGAATCACTTTGCTTTGCTAAAAAAGCAAAGAACCACACCAAAGACCAATCCAATGATCATCCCAAAGGAGAAAGCAGCAAGAGAGGCAGAGGAAGAAGAAACTTTAGAGGTAGAGGAGGCAGAAACAACTCCAGTAAAAGATCAGATTTGAAGTGCAAGCGTTGTGGAAATATTGGACACACAGCAGATCAGTGTTGGGATTCGTGGGACTCCATCAAAGATAGACATAACCAGAATAAAGATGACAATAAGAACCAAGATGCTAGTAAATCTTCAGATTCTGCTGATTGTATTGTTGCACATTGTAATCTTGGTATTAATGAAATGACTTCACTTTCATCTTACACAGATTGTTGGCTACTTGATACTGGTGCAACATCACACATGACTTTTAGAAAAGACTGTTTTGAAGAACTAAATGAAACAATAAATGGCATAGTTTACTTTGCAGATAAGTCAAGTCTTAAACCAAAGGGAATGGGCACCATTCGGCTGAAGATGCCTGGATTCCCTGATTTCTTGTTGAAGAATGTTCTTTATCTTCCAGAGTTACAGAGAAGCCTGCTGTCCTTGGTGCAGATTCGACAGTAAGGCCATTCCATCCACATGTTTGATGGAATCATAGAAATAAGAAAGTCCTCTGACAACCAAGTCATCATGACTGGATACGAAGATGGGAAGCTGCTGAAGCTAAAGGGTTCATCTGCAAAGGTTCAGAACTATGCCTACCTCTCTCAGCATGGAGAAGGTAATTTGTCATCAAGTTTATTGTGGGATGCAATATTTGGTCATCTGAATTATAACAGTCTTCATTTGTTGAGAAACAATGGTGTATTTGGTTTGCCCACCATTCCCAAAGAGAAGAGCAAATGTGATGCATGTATATTAGGGAAACACAGTAAGCTGCGATTCCATGAATCTAATTTCAGAGCAAGTCGGAAATTAGAATTAGTGCATTCTGATTTATGTGGCCCAATGCCAACTCCTTCTGCCAATGGGAATAAGTATTTTATGACCTTTATTGATGACTACTCAAGAATGTGCTGGATTTACTCATTAAAGAGAAAATCAGAAGCATTTCAAACATTCAAGGACTTTCATGCATTGATAGAAAAACAAGCACAATCTAAAATTGGTACACTTCGTACTGACAATGGGAAAGAATACACTTCAAATGCTTTTGAATATTATCTTCGCCAACATAGAATTGCACATCAGACTACAATTCCCTACAATCCTCAACAAAACGGTGTAGCAGAAAGAATGGACAGAACCATAATGAATATGGTATGCTCAATGATGTTTTTTAAGAATGTAAAACTAATGTTTTGGGGTGATGCAGTGAAATGTGTAGCCTATCTGAGAAACAAAAGTCCCTCAAATGCTCTTGATAACAAGACTCCACATGAAATGTGGTTTGGACAACTCCCTTCAGTCAAGCATCTCAGAGTTTTTGGTTCCACCTGTTATGCCTTGATTCCAAAAGAGCAAAGAAACAAGCTTGGTGCCCGAAGCAGAAAATGCATTTTCCTGGGGTACGAAGAAAACTCCAAGGAATACCGTTTGTATGATGAGGTAAACAAGAAGTATGTTATTTCCAGAGATGTCATTTTTCTTGAGACTAATAAAAATGACCAGTCCATTGAGAGACAGCTTGATCAGTTGGAAAAATATCCTCATCCAAAGAAATATTCTGAAAATGAATATGAAATTCCAAACCTTGAAGGGGGGATTCCTATTCTGGATCAACCTTTGGAATTTCCATATGAAGCACCAACTCCCCCGCATGAAGAAGTTCCTACTACTTCAACTAAACAAGAGATTCAACTGGATGATGTGATTGAGAGACTTGAAAGACTCAAGCTTGAAGGAAATGAAGCACCACCAGCTAATCAACCAGGACCATCACGGAAGATTCCTAAATGGGCCACAAAGACACTTGAAAGTGTCCATCAGGATGAAGTTGGAAAGACAAGAACGAGAATTTCAAAAAGACATGAAGATGGAGGAGAAGCAGATAATTCAGGTGATGACATGGATGTATCATTTGATTGTGAATTTAATTTATCTGCTAACTTTGAACCAACTTCCTTTGAAGAAGCTTCTACTCGAGTTGAGTGGAAAGAAGCTATGCAGAATGAGTATGATGCACTCATGAAGAATGGAACTTGGAAGCTGGTTGACCCTCCAGTTGGAACCAAACCAATTGGCTGCAAGTGGGTGTACAAGAACAAATACAGATCAGATGGCTCACTTGACAAGCACAAAGTGAGGCTTGTAGCAAAAGGCTATGCACAGAAGGAAGGAATTGACTAAGAAGAAACGTTTTCTCCTACAACAAAATGGGCTACCATCCATACCTTACTCTCTTTAGCTGCTCAGAATGGGTGGAAATTTCATCAGATGGATGTGAAGACTGCTTTCTTGAATGGAGACT
>LPNX010119925.1:624386-659145 GCA_001517045.1 Pseudotsuga menziesii
ATATTTGTTTTATTATTATATAATATTTGTTTTAATGGTATTTTATTTATTTATTATAGTATATGTATATATAATAAACTTGGATCAAGGACGTTGGCCGAGAAGAGTTGTGCACATCATGAATCAGGTGGGTGGTCATGACGTCGGTTGCAAAATTTACCTGGCCACTAATGCATAAAGGAGGTTTAATTTGATAGTGATACAGAGAGGTCATCACTGCATTATACGTATCATATTCTGTGAGGTCATGAGGCCTGTATTAAGAGGTCGAGGAATCGAAATATTTACCTAAAACTCCAAGATGGGGTTGGGCCTCTACCTTTATACTGCATATGGATCTGAGACTGGTTCTGGGTTAGCACCCCAGTTTAATTATAATTGATTCTTTTATTGGTTAAAATATTGTTCTTGGTGCTTCCAGCGGTTCAAATATTATATATTGGATCAACTGCTACGACATTTAAAGGAACTCATCCTGGTGAAGCTACGCCGACTGGTGCAACTAGACATTCGACGGTCACAGATCATGAATATAGCTATATTGAAGTTAGAAAAGCACCTCATACGTATGGCACTTGCAAGGACTCTTACATTGTAGAAGGATCAACAACTAGCTATGATGCTTCTAGGTATCAATATGGTACTAGTTCTAGTACCTAGTTCGTAATTGACGTAGGATCCTAATTTTCCTTTGCCACACGCTTAACTGGGTTTGCTTCAATGGTGCAGTAGGGATAAATATGGTCAAGAGAAAATTCATGCAATTGCTTTGTCGGATCTCTGAATATTGAGGTGCATGGCACCAATATTACTAATAGAAGGTAGACAATTTACAAAATTTACTCTTCATTGTCAAATTTGCGATTTCCATGACACAATTAAAAATGACTAACATAAATGACTAATTCATATTCTTCTAGCTAGTCATTTTTTATGCTGTGACTAAATTAGTCATTTATGTTAGTCATTTTTAACTCTGTCACTTATTATCTAGTCATATTTGTTAACCGCTGACTAAATTATTCATTAATTTTAGTCGCTTCTAGTTGGGTCAATCAAAATTGCTCATATTTAGTAGTAAATCACTTGAAAAACCTGCGGTGACTAGTATTTTTAGTCACCTAGTAGCTAATTCCTCATTTTGTACCAGTGGACCAATCTCATTTATGAGCATAGGAATACAAGTTGTTGAATTGAATTACCCATATATTAATAAGTAGGCATACACAGTCTTCAAGAATGTAAAGTAGTTCAGATCTTATATTTTGAAGAACAAGACCAAAATCATAGTCCCTCACCCAACGATGAAGTCACTTTTGTGCAAAAGGAGCTGGGAGAATGAAGAGGTAATTGGGTCATGGATTTGCAAGAATATGATTTGGAATTCAAACCATCAACTATTGTTAAGGGGAAAGGCTTTTGTAAATTACTCACCGGGGACACACCAGATGGAGAATCGGATGGTTGGGGAAATGAGTTGTCCATGTGCTACCAATATTGATCATATATGTAAGTTGCTTCTGACTCATGGTATCGTGATCTGTTACAATATTTGCAACACGGATATGACCCTGAGAATCGGAGCCCAAAACAAAGAATAACACTTCGACTTAATTCAGTTTCGTAACAGATTATCAATGGCATTCTTTTCCACAAGAATTATGACAGAGTACTCCTAATATTCCCCAAAAAGGAGGACACGGAGAAGGTTCTCTCTAAGTTACATGATGGGATTGTGTAGTCCATTATGTTGGTGAAACCACTGCACATAAAATTCTTAAGATCGATTATCACTAGCCCACTTTGTTTAGAGATTCACACACATATGCCAGAAAATGTGTTGATTTTCAGAAGAGCACTGACAGAGAAAAGAAACCAACAATAACCTTACATCTACTGGTTATTTTAGAGTCATTTGAACAGTTGGGGTTAGATGTCTTAAAATCAATCCTAACTCATGAGGACATCACTATATCCTCACCACCATAAATTACTTCACTCGGTGGATAGAAGTTGTACCACTTCGGACGGTGAACGAGGAGGTAGTTATCAAATTCCTGGAGGAACACATCATCACCAGGTTTGGAGTTACAATTTCCCTCATATTTGATACTTATTCATATTTTTATTCATTGAAATTGCATGAATATGCATTAGAAAGGGAATTAAAGTGCATTACTCTTCCAATTATTATCCCCAAGGGAATGGATTAACCAAGTCTACCAATAATAAATTGATAAGAAATGTAAATAAAATGATAATTGAGAATCATAAAAGCTGGCACATCACCCTCCTGAATTCCCTATGGGCTGATAGATTCACCCTGAAGAATGCCTTAGGTGTTTCACCTTTCACTCTTGTTTATTGAAAAGAGGTTATTTTACCCTCGAACATTATCTTTCCTTCACTTCAGTTAGCTCAAGCTCCTAGGGGGTCTAACTCACATATCCTTCATAAACGGGTCAACACGTTGTTAAAAATTGAATAAGAAGGGGAGAAGGCTAAGCCCAAGTTTGTCATCCATCAACAAATAGTAAAAATGTGGTTTGATTCTAGTCATGCAAAATATAAAGAGTTTTAAATAGGAGATTTGGTCCTAAATTGGGACAAGCCCCATGAAGACAAAGGGGATTAGACGAAGTTCCAACAACTATGGCTTGGTCCCTTTATTATTGTTGAGAAACTTGGTCCCGACACCTATAAATTGCAGAATCTGGAAGGGGGAGGGGACCCCCTCTCAATGAATGGCCATGTCTTGAATACTTTACCTAGTTTAGATGGGAAAACCATCCTTGTACATAAATATGTTTCCCCCCTACACACACACACACACACACACAATCAAAGTGTAATATTGGTAGGATTTGAATCTTATTCCATGCTTGCTTTCTCGATACCTCCTAGCTCGTTGAAAAATCTTGTATTCCACAGTTGGTTGGGAACATTATGTGCCCGGGTGCCCTCTTTTAGGGTGATAAGTTGATGATGCACTTCCAAGAACTATCATTTTAAAGGATTTAAGCCACTCTAGCCATGAGCGTAAGAAGACTAAACTACCATGGGGTATCAAATAGGTAGGCCAATGACTGACTTTAAATGAGAATTTTGGGATAAAAAGCACTTGGAAAAGGGTTTCTTAGGTTCTCTCTTTGATCTCCATCCACCTCACACTTAAATTGGCTATATCCCTTGATGTTTTGGGAGAGGTCGACCCACAAGAAGGAAGCAAGACTTGATGATGCATAGTAAATAAAAGTGACTCTATATGCTGTCTCATGCCCGTAAAAGGATTATGCAGCCTGCCCCTCCATATCAAGACTACTAAGCATACATTTATCAAAAGAGAACAAATAACTTTCATTCATAATGAAAATATGAATGGGACTAGAATGCTTAGCTGTAAAACATGTGCAAGAGACAACTTTGTCTAGGTTGTGGATGCCTGTCGATAGCATATTTTTATCTGTAGTGTAAGAGTTTATGAACAAAGTACTCGTCTAACATTTTCACTTACCCTATGGTGTCACACCTTAACTAAGCATTAGGGGGGGAATAGCTTGGGAAATAAACCTCATAACCTTGCTCTTAAAGAATACATGTGAAGTTATGTCTTGATTTTTTTATGTTGATTTTTTCAAAGATATGAAGAAAAAGACACATCACTATGAAGAGTTATTGGACCTTTTTGATGTTCTTCTTGAGTTCAGGGAAGCTTATATGAATCTAAAAGAAAAGGAATGATATGGAAACTCATACACTATTTGAACATCTTAGAGAAGTTAGTGGGACCCACGATCTTAAATTAGGTTCGCCCTAGAGCTAGGGGAGTGGTTTATAGTTTCATATAATCAAGGCAATCCCAATATGTGGCCAATTGTTTCCTTCACAACAACCCCCCATCTTTTCTTTTCCTTTAAAGTACAAGTCCCCTCCTATAAATTTCATGCCTCTAAATTGTATTGTTTTCCCTTCAAAGCTAGTTAAGTGTCCTCTAATATTTGATTCGTTATTGGGAAGAATTTTTTTGGAGATCTTAGGAAGTTTTTCAAGTTTCATGTTGCGGCCCAACTCATTAAGTCTCACCACAACAGCAACAATTCCCATTCAAAGAATCCATAGTGCCGACTTAACTCAAAAAGATCATCCACAACGACAGCTCAACTTGTTTCCAAAGGCTGCAATGTTAACATAACTCACTAAGATTCATCACAATGGTGGATCATAATGCCCAACCTCCCCACAGTAGGTGTCCCTACTCATCATTCCCCGCTCAAAACATGAAGTTACAACGACGATAGAGATTACGGTTGTTTGTACATCATTAGGAGTCATTCTCCAAACTTGTGAGTAATATCAAGTCAGACTTGTGAGTAATAGCAAGTCCTATGTATCCTCATATGATTGGGGTGGTGATGTTGTATTGTAAAGCTTGTGAGTAATATCAAGTTGAGTCTTGTGAGTAATATCAAGACTATACTTGTGAGTAATACCAAGTCAAGTATTCTCATAGAAGGTACCCTATGAGAATGGATCTCCAATTATGGAGACTATCTTGTGTTGTATAAAGATTGAACTCTTGCATCGTATCAAGATTGTGGAACTCCATTTGTCGAGGTGGTTATACTATCATGATATATTGCTAGTCATGGTCACTTAGTGATATAAGTTTCCTTTAGGGATTAGCCACCCCTACAGTGAATTACTTTAGCATATGACTATATGGACCGAGGTAATATATATGATCATTAGCATGTATGGAATAATTATTTTGAGTACGATACGATAACATGGATAAATAATACACATATGGAGCATGCATTAATTAATTAATGATAATGAGATAAATCATAAATAAAGAGAATTTGATTTTCCCATGAAAATGTCTAAGTGAACTCAAGTTATAAATCTTCGCTCAAATATGAATGCCTCAATTAGTGCCTTAGTCAAAGCATCATTTGAACTAGTAATGAATGTAATAAGTTAAGTAAGGAAGAGCTTAATGCTCATCAACCAACATGCATAAGTTAACTAAAGATATCCATGCAAAAGTTAAGAATATAAATTATACATGGATGGCACTAAGAGTGAAGCATTGATGACACTTAAGTTATCATGTTAACTAAGTGATCAACAGTCGGTTAAATATTGAGTTCAAGTAATTTAAAGTCAATTAAAATTCAGCTCAAGTAAGTTAACATTGAGTTCAACCCAGTTAACGTTCAGTTCAACTTAGTTAACATTCAGTTCAAGTTAGTTAACATTCAGTTCAAGTCAGTTAACATTCAATTCAAGTGAGTTAATATTCAATTCAAGTCAGTTCACTTTCAATTCAAGACAATGAACATTCAGTTAAAGCTAACTGAGGAAAGGAAGGGCACTAATGTTTGCATGGAGGGAGTTCTAGTTAGCTCCTCCTTGTGGATGCACTATGTGGTGATCTCAGTGTGTTTATTGAGCCTCCTATGTGCTACCTTTTGCATGCTAGGGTTTTTGGCTTATTATTAACATGTTAGACATATGGAAAGTTCAATACAATTGCATATAATTGTTTATGCAGGGTTGCATTGGATCCTTCTTCTCTACTGCTATGGGAATATCTCTTATCGAGCAATATGCTTATGTGTTGTAAACCATTCTCTGCATACCTATCTATCATACTCAAAGAATTGTTGTGTTTTTCATCCTCTGTGTTTGTAGGGTTTTCGCAGAATATATCTTGTCCCTCATGGTTGATTTACGGAGCTGATTTATGTGGATGATATAATTGTGATATTTACATGTGGTTGATATATTTGTGAGATTCACATGTGGCTGATTTATGAGATACATATGTGCTGAAATTGATTGATAAAAGTTTTAAAGTTCAAGCATCTTTGATTTTGCTCAATCATCAACATGGTATCAAAGCATAGGGAATGAAAGAGCTTAGTTTTGTGCAGCAAGATAAGCCTACGTATATCTTGAAGAGTTGAACAAAATATTTCAGCTATGACATTGATCTTCGTTCAGTCGGAAGAGCACCTTGAAGGTACTTCCAACTTCAACACATGGAAGGCAACTGTGTTGAATATTATTGAAGAGCATAACCTTAATGGTTATATATCCACAATGGTAGAGGATCCTACCACCAATGAAGAGTGAATCAACTTCAAGAAGAATCAAGAAAAGGCCAAGCATATCATCTTTGATTTGGTTAAGGAAAATCCCATGTCCATGATCATTCCATTGAAGACCGCAAGGGAGTGTTTTGATACACTCGCCAATCTTTTCTAGAAGAAGGCCTCAAGTCAAGAAGAGGGGTGCTCAAGGTTTTGTACACTAAAGAGGAGAATCTTATCCTCATAGAAAGAATGAAGAAAGGGAGAAATCCTTTCACTACAAATAAGCTCTTCCATTCAAGTGAATAAATAAGGACTCTGGTATTCTTCGCAAGGGTGCAGAGATCAAGAGGGATCCCACACAAATCAATAAAAGATAAGTACTTTATATTTTGATTGTTATATGCTTTTATAAATTAGATCTATTTTTTTTAATATGTTTCATGACTATCATATAGAGATTTGTATCCCTAGACTTTGGAATTGTATTGAGCATATACATTATTGTTTGTCTTTTATTAGCATATTATCGATCTCATGAGTCCATATTATGTGATGTAATATAAGACTGATATAATACTTATGTAGGACTGGTATATACTTATATAGGACTGATATAAAGATGAATTTTTCCTTCATAAGACATGCTATAGAGCGATGCATGCTTGCTTCATGAGCTGTGAATATAGGACTGCATGATTGGTCATAATATATCAGATAGAGGGCTTCATGTTTATTTCATGAGATATGAATATGGGGATGCATATTTACTTCATAAAATATGATTTTTTGAACTGATATAGGACTGATATAGGGTTGAAAAACATCTCATAAGATATGAATGGGGTTATGTCAAAACATTGATTTAGTCTATGTACATAACTGTGTGAACCATTGCCAGTATGTTGAAAGTTTTAATGTGATTACATTTCTTGGTTATGTAAAGTTATTAATCATTTGAATAATTTTTCTTGTAGATAAAACATATTCCCTAAGCTACAAGAAGAGAATTACATGGATTCATTCGGATGGTTGATCATGAAAGAGAGCAGATAAGGAGGTTCCTACGTTATTTAGGAAGAAGACATAATAGAATGCCTAATTCTATTTAGAGAAATGTAAAGACTCCTGAAGGTAATGTATTTATCTTAATTATATTCATATATGTATTAGATATAGAGGAGGATGAGTCTATGTGATGTAGGACTCACATTTATGATTCTCACATCCTAGATGTTGAGGGGGAGAAGCTACATTTGCTGTCTCTTTGAGAAAAAAACCGAATGGAACTGGTTAAATTAACCTCTTGCTATGTAGAAACCATATATGGTACTCATATTCAAAAGGAATCTATATGTAAGAATCATGGATGACTCTTAAGGTTAGAGGTTTAACAATCATTAAGATAAATATTCAGTTTAGTTCCTGAAAGGATTCAAGAACATTGGACTATAAATCCATGACCACACACATAAAGATAAATCTAATTCTTGTTCAGATTTGTAGGATCTCATAGATGTTACATATATCTAAATAGGTCCCAGGATCAATTATATACTTTACAATTAGTACAAGACATGTACAACAAAGTATGGGTTGTGTTACCTGCTTGGTACAAGTGTATGTGGATTCAAACATGTCTCGGTTAGTGAAAGTAAGTTTCACAAACATATGGATTATGAATAGTATAATGATTGAGAAAGATCACATCAAAGATGTTTCTCTAGATAGAGCATATTGTAATATAGTAAAGCTTTACAAGGTTCCTAGTCAGTTATATCCAAAACTTGGTGCAGAAGGGAGTTGTGTAACTCAAGTACATATCCATAGATGAGAAGAATTGCCAACATATTTACTAAGCCTCTGCCCAGATCAAGCTTGGTATAATATGGAAGACTCCTCTAGTTGAAAAGGGAGTATTCATGTATATTCATAGGAAACAGTAGTTAAAAGTCCCCAAACTAGTTAGTCATGGTGCATGACTCAGGAAACCAAGGGTTGTGATATCTTGTGGAGAAAAACCACTTGAGTAGAGACATGGTCAAAGTGTTGAAAACTATTGGATACTCAAGAAGAATTATAGCCTGAATTGCCAGAGAACAATTAAAACCTACTGGAGAGGTTAGATAGCCATATAATTGGCTATGTGGGGTATTGTGATATGAATCACTATGAAAGAGATAAATCCTTGAAGAACATCATAGAGAATGGAAAGATCACTAAGAACTTCTTTAGATGGTAGAATATTCTTGAATTCAACAAATGTTGAAAGAAGGAAAGGATAAGATTTTCTTTCTGTATGATAATTACAAATTTAATGTGTTTCTTATGATGGATATGAAATCCATAGTTTCTAGTTTAGAGAAACTGCATTATGGATCGGATCAATGCTACTTTGAATAAGTAGCTAGTTGGTCTCTTAATGTACCTAGCGGACCTGTTGTATTGTTTTTATGCTTGTAGATAAGCATATGTTTGAGTACCTTTGAGGTACATTAGAATAGGTTCTTTATTGTATTTTGATACATAGTATACCCATTGTATAGCTTGGGATTAGCTAAGAAGAATATGGAAGAGAAAGGAAGATGTAATCAATGTATTGTAAGAATTTGTTTTATGGATTTTGGTTTTTATCACAATGTAAATGGTCATATGGTTGTAAGACCTACTTATGCATGTGTACTCCTAGTTTATTTAGTCACCTATAAAAATTATATATGTATATTTAGGTAGACTGAAGAGGCCAGGGGGATATTGTATTCACTGATACTCAATTAAAACTTTGAGGGGGGTTGGTATTTACCCAAAGTCTAGTTTAAAGGGGGGAATGTTAGGTTAAACTTATTTCAGTTAAAGTGTCAAAGAAGGGCCCATGGTTTTTGGGTGTCTCATGGTATTGCATGTGATGAAGCCTAATTAAAGGCTTGATAAATTCCATGGTAAGGTTCCTCAGAGTGGGCGTTGATGGTTTTATTAGCCATTCCTTGGTCGTAGTGGTCAAGGGTAATATATCTATTGTTGATGTTTTTCTCAATTTGGGATTACATGGTAAAAATAATTTTCTTCATTGTGTGTGCTTTCTTATTTTGTATTATATTGTTCCTAACACCAAGTAGACATATGCCCACACGACCACCCAAAAAAATCACCATGGATGACACTCAAGAACCAAAATGGGATGAGACTCATTTTCCCATGGAAGAAGACCCAACCTTGCAAACTCCTAGGGAGGAACCCCAAGTTTTTCTCCATGCCTTATTAAGTTTATTATCACCCAAAAAATTAAAGTTGATAGGTTACATCGAACATCGCAAAATAATTGTATTAATTAAGGTGGAAACACCCACAATTTTATTCATCAGAGAGTGGAATAAGAAACTCATTTCTATATTAATCCTATAGAAAATTTCCAAATTATGATAGCAAATGATGGTATCATGAAATGTGGGGGTCAATGTGATATGTGAAGCTACAAATGGGTGAATACCATCTCAAAACCCACGTGTTCACTATTGAAAAGGGTGATTGTGATGTATTATTGGGGGTAGAATGGATAAGGGCTTTGGGATTGGCCAGCATGGATTTCAAGAGCCTATATATAAACATTATCAAGGAATGGAAAACACATAAATATCTCAATGGTATTACTTCAAGTTATCCATAAATTATCAACTCCCACAATATGGATAAGCTATTAAATAAAGGCCATTCAGGTATCATTGCTTAATTCAATGCCATCTAAGTCATGGAAACACCCCCACAAGACATTCACCCTGACTTTCAAATAGTTCTCTCTAAACATCAATGGGTTTTTGACACACCCAAGAGTTTACCACTAGCCCGAGGGGAACACCACCATGGTATTCTCTTAATTCTAGGAAATCAACCCCTCAGTGTATGCCCTTATAGACACATTTTTCCCCAAAAGAATGAAATAAAAAAGATAATTAAGGATCTATTACAGGCTAGTATGATTCATCCCAACACAAACCCTTATTCATAATTAGTGGTTATGGTATTAAAAATATAAGGTGTTTGATGCATGCATCCATATTTTTGGGACCTCAATATGTTAACTATCAAGGATAAGTTTTCTATTCTAGTAATTGATGATCTCTTGAATGAGGTTCATGGATCCCAATTCTTCACTAAACTAGACCTTCAACATGAATACCACCAATTCCAAATAAAAGAAGTTGCCATGCCTAAGAAAATTTTCCACACCCATGAGGGTTGTTATGAGTTCTTAGTCATGCCCTTTGGAATTTGCAATGCTCCATCCACCTTTAAAATCCCCACGAACAAGGCCTTTTAACCCCTCTTCACCATTTTGTATTGGTTTTGTTTGATGACATCTTGGTGTACAACAACACAAGGGAAGGAAACCTAGAGCATGTTGATTATGCCTGATTGTGCCTTGCAAGCATTAAGGGATCATCAATTATTTGTGAAATGTTCCAAATACACTTTTGGGGTTATCGAGGTTAAATATTTGAGTCATATTATGAGTCATGATGGAATACGTGTGGACCCCAACAAAAGTGGCAACTATGCAACATTAGCCAAAAACACAAGACCCTCAAGATCTTGGGTGGGTTCCTAGCACTTACCAGCTATCACATAAAAAATTTCAAAAATTATGGTAAAATTGTTTCTCCTCTCACATCCTTGCTGAAAAAGAATGTCTTTCACTAGAGCGACAAAGTTGAGCATTCCTTCTCATACTTAAAGGATTCCACGTGCAGTACTCCAACACTAGCAATCCCTAATTGCACTAAGAATTTTGTCTTAAAATGTGATGTGTCTAGACGAGACCTTGGAGTAGTACTATTAATGCAAGATGAACACCCTTTACCCTTCACGAATAAACAACTACGTGATTAGAATTTGGGAAAATCCACATATGAAAAAGAGATGATGACCATCCTTCACGTAATGGAGACATGGCATCCTATTTAATAGGGAGGAATTTCCAAATCAAGACTAACGATCATAGTTTAAAATATATACTGGAACAAAGGTTGTTCTCACTAGAGAGACATACGCGGGTTACTAAGATGCTAGGGTATGAATATGATATTATTATGAGAATGGTATAAAAAATGTGGTGGTTGATGCATTGTATAGGAAATTTGAGGAGGATGAGAGATCCCTATTTTCATTTTCCTTACCAGTTCTAAGATGGCTCAAAGAAGTGTTTTAAGAATGGATGTCAAATGCAACCATAAGTATCCTCATCCATAGGATTTAGTGTCATGTCCCAAATTTTGCATTGGGTCACAATGGCCTAATCACATTTACCATATTCATGAGAGTTTTCCAAATTGATGCTAAGGGTCAAATAATTGCCAAGGAGGAAAATTACTAGTTTCCTAGGTTGGGGTGGAAGCTTTGGGATTTTTAATAAGGGGGGAAATGAATGATGTTTAAACATTAGAATGGAATAAATATTTAATAAAAGAGATAAATAAATAAATACATGAGAAAATTGAAGTGGCAATGGAGCATGGAGACACATGGAGACTATGTGGCCCACACAAGCTAGAATTTATGTGCCACATGGCATCCTCCTCTTGCAATTTCGATCCATGGGAAGTATAAAGGTTCTTGGATGATTTATAAGGCTAATAAACTTGTACATATGTATCATAGGTATAATTTGGGAAGAAATGTAACTTACATGGGAGAGGAAGAGTCATTTTGGAGCTAGTGAGACACTTGGACTAGATTCCCTAGCTCTATGACAATAATGATGGAGATGCTATGACACCTATGACACAAATCAGATATGAAGGCTGGAATATGACATATCTGACATGTCAGGTCAAAATAGAAAATCCAAGAGATCTCTCATGTGATTTGGGGAATCTCAATGGGTTCCCACTCAAATTGGGGGAAGATGGAAGGCTAGGAAAGGGACGACACATGGAAAATCATGAGCACACACCAAAATTCGAATTGGCTTGATTTTGTGGATGGATTGGTAACCTTATAAGGCTAAGGATGTTTATAAAATACATGAATCAACCAATATAATGGATTCTTACCATTTGATAAATTGTTATTTGTGAATTGTGAGAGCTAGTGGATGACTAGTTTTCTTGCCTTAGCCAATTTCGAGGGTGAAAGATTCCCATCCAAGTTGGTGTTTGGAGAGGCCACTCAGGTATTTAATGGAGCTTTAATGGATTCTTATTTTCAATTTTAATCTATAGGAAATCATGTGGATTCTTCTATTGCAACACTCTCTCTCAACTATTTCCAGTTTTCACACCATATTCATGCCAATGGAGGGATTGCGCTTTGGGTGAGCTATTGATCTCTTTGAGGAAGATTATAATGCCAATTATCTGATGTTTTGATTAATATTCTCTATATTTCACGTTCAGAATACTCTCAGGTCGAAATACCCAAAATAATTCATGTAAAAAAGTTGAACAATGAAGAAATAGTGTCATTTCCCCACTGTCTTGTTATGAACCATTGTAATGTTGATGATTTCGAATTGGGAGAGCCTTTAATTGTCCATTTATGATTGTAATCAGTTCCATATTCTATGTTATTAATTCTCAGAATTTTTCAAGTCGAAATTCCCAAGATTTGTATGTCAAAATGACTTTTAATGAGCAAACAATGATCATTTCCACTCTATTTTGATATATTCCATGGTAATGCTTATTATTTCGAATGGAGGAATGTATATCTGATAAATGTATGATGGATGGAATGTAAATAATGATTATTTCAATTCTCATGTTTATTACTTAAGAATCAAAATCCATTTTACTCATTTTAATTGCATTGGGAGAAGATTTGGTGCCTTTTCCCCAAGGGTCAAAATTGTGATTTGGGAGCTGTTTTGGAAAGAGTCATAAAAGCCTGTATAAAATGGACCATGATGCATATGAGAATTTAAAAATGTCCCTTACACATCCCCAGACTCTATTCATAAATTCAAGTGACTTTTGGATCATTTGTGAATCCATTTCCAACAATTACCCAAGGGGAATTGGAGCCCCAATTTGCTAGTAAAGACTACTACTTTGAACAGAACATTAAACAAGTGGCAGAATTAATTGGGGGATCATAAAACATCCCTGAAAATAATATTTAAGTTATATTATCATTAATGTACCTTCTCATAAAAATTGGAATCCTTTGTGTCAATTTGGATGTGTAGACATCAAAACTAGTCAAGGTTCGAAATTGGGGAAAAAGTGAAACATTGGTCATTTAATAAAAAATTCCAAAAAGGGATATTACATTGGTATCAGAGCATGATATTGGCACCTGATATGGTATGATATTTATGAGGACAATAATTTAGGGACCACCATTATACATTGAAACCCAAAAGTGCTTTTGTTGAAGAGGAAACTATGACTAGGGATGAAAAGGGAACCTCATATGATGGTGAGGAGCTTATAAAAATTATGGAACCTATCTTTGAAGATATGAACAAGAATATTATGAAAGGATTCAAATTTTTGGCTATCCAAAGTTGGAAAAAATATATTGATTTTAAGAAAACCAAGGGGAAAAATGCATCAGCTTGCTTGAAGGAGCAAAAGGAGGAGACCCATGAACCACCTAGTTCTGAAATAGGTGAAGTAGTACATGAAGAGGATAGAAATTCAATCCCAAGTGACTCTGAGTAATATGAAGAGACATCACATGAGTATGAAGAAGTTTCTATTGAAAATACTGAAGATAATTTCGAGACACATTCTACCTTGGAAATGAAACAAAGAGAATCTAATGATGGATGCTTGAACTATGAAGGAGTACCTAATGATGGGTGCTCACACCTCTATGTTGGTGACATAGAGATCACTTTTGAAAGTGTTGCTGCAAGCAAAAATTATATTAAACATGAAAATGAAGACCTTATAGCAGTTGAAGAAGAAACAATATCAACTTCCCCATCACCATTTGAGCTTCATGAAGTTGGTCCAAGCAAGAAGGAAGAAGATGAGGAGGTTTATTTGAAAGAGCCTCATTTTCTTGAAGGGTCCTTAAATATGAATGAAAATAAGATCCAAGAGGCCATTATCATACTCCATGACACTCAAACATTGGTATCAAATTATTGTTGGAGAGCTACTTCCTTGGAGGAGCCATCCTTCCTTGAAGACATGGAGAAGATTCAAAGAGCAATGTGCAACATCAAAGGTAATTTCATGTATTTGATTTTTGATAGAAAAAATGTCATTGAGCTTCGTGAATGGTTACATGAATCCTACTTTAAGAATAATGAAGTTATTCATAAGCTCACAATTCAAAATGAGCAACTTCTTGAAAAGTTGCAAGACACTTGTTTTTCCTCCTATGTTTCAGATTGTCAAATGGTAGATTGTTTGGACAATTTTCATGACATGGTGGATCATGAGAAATGTATATATTTGAATGTGCTTGATGTGTTTGAAGATGAAATTGAAGAGATACAAACACTTTATGTGGTGGAAGAGGAACTTGAATTGTCTCTTGATGAAGGTTATGCAATTTTTAAAGAAGAGCATCGATTCCTCTACATTGGAACCAATCTACGATAAAGGTTTCACAATTTTGAAGGAGCTGCATGATACTACCCATATGGATCCTTTCCATGATGAAATTTATGCACTTTTTGATCATTTGGGTGAGTTAGTTCATTCTCCTACATCCTACAATTCCATGTTTTGCAGCATTAGTCTCAATGAATTATGGGTGAAAGGGTTCTTTTTTATGGTGCCACATGAGGAGTATGGAACTCCTAGATTTTCTTTTTATGATGACATGGTTGGAGCACATTATTATTCCCATTTGCAGCAGCATCCTTTGTTACTTTATTATGATGCACATCTACATGGATGCACCTATGATATGCATTTGAGTCACTTGAAGACTCATGGTTTCTCTTGCTCAACACTTGGTTCATTTGATGTTGGAGGAAATTCATCAAACACTGGGGTGAATAGATTTATGATTGGAGAACCTCTTGTTTCCAGCCACATAATTTGTTATATATTTATGATTCTCTCATTCATGGATGTATGGGTGAGACTTCTTTGAGTCATTTGAAGTCTCCTTGTTTTTTTTGCTCATTATTTGGTTAAGATTTGGGTGGAGATTCTTCATTCATTTCTTGGATGAAAGAATACATGGATGAATATTCTGATGCATATCACATCGGAGCAGCATTATAGGACATGGGATCCTCACCTATGTCATTGGAGCAGATTTTATTGGACACTTGAAGCTTGTATGCACTTGGAAAATGATGGTGTACTTACTTGGAGGTATAAGCACTTTCATGATTTTTTGATAAGGCACCTCCTTGATTTACATTTTTATTATGTTGTCATGTACTTTGATGATATATATTATGTACTCATGATGTTTGCAAGGATGCATACAAGAAAATGGGATCCCGAAATTCTCTTTCTTAATAGTATAGGTTGGAGAGCACTGTTAACTGTTGGAGTGCGATACAAGCAATGGGACCTTGGGATAGTTTTTAGTCCCATTGAATTCAGATTTTTGGGGAAACAAGAAGTATGGGATATGGATTCCCCAATTAATAAATTGATTTTAATCAAAGTAGTGCAGCAGCAAGCATTGTGGTTCCTCTCTAAAATTTTCATGGAATCTCAAAGACTCAAAGTTGGGAAACTCAATGGAAACTTCAAAGAATCATACAGAAAGCAGGTTTTTCAACACCCATGTTTGAAATTGCTTGAGGACAAGCAATATTGGGAAGGGAGGAATTGTCATGTCTCAAATTTTGCACTGGGTCACAATGGCCTAATCACATGTACCATATTCATTAGAGTTTTCCGAATTCATGCTAAGGGTCAAATAATTGCCAAGGAGGAAAATTACTAGTTTCCTAGGTTGGGGTGGAAGCTTTGGGATTTTGAATAAGGGGGACAATGAATGATGTTTAAACATTAGAATGACATAAATATTTAATAAAGGAGATAAATAAATAAATACCTGAGAAAATTGAATTGGAAATGGAGCATGGAGACACATGGAGACTATGGGGCCCACACATGCTAGAATTTATGTGCCACAGGGTATCCTCCTCTTGCAATTTTGAATCCATGGGAAGTATAAAGGTTCTTGGATGAGTTATAAGGATAATAAACTTGGCCATATGCATCATAGGTCAAATTTTGGAAGAAATGTAACTTACATGGGAGAGGAAGAGTCATTTTGGAGCTAGTGAGACACTTGGACTAGATTCCCTGGCTCTACGACAACAATGATGGAGATGCTATGACACCTATGACACAAATCAGATATGAAGGCTGGAATATGAAATATATAAAATGTCAGGTTGAAATAGATAATACAAGAGATCTCTCATGTGATTTGGGGAATCTCAATGGGTTCCCACTCAAATTGGGGGAAGATGGAAGGCTAGGAAAGGGAGGACACATGGAAAATCATGAGCACACACCCAAATTCGAATTGGTTTGAGTTTGTGGATGTATTGGTAACCTTAGAAGGATAAGGATGTTTATAAAATACATGAATCAAGCAAGAGAATAAATTCTGATCATTTGAGAAATTGTCATTTGTGAATTGTGAGAGCTAGTGGATGACTAGTTTTCTTGCCTTAGCCAATTTCGAGGGTGAAAGATTCCCATCCAAGTTGGTGTTTGGAGAGGCCACTCAGGTATTTAATGGATATTTAATGGATTCTTATTTTCAGGTGTAAGCTACAGGAAATCATGTGGATTATTCTATTGCAGCACTCTCTCTCAACTACTTCCAGTTTTCACACCATATTCATGCCAATAGAGGGATTGCGCTTTGGGTGAGATATTGATATCTTTGGGGAAGATTCTAATGCCCATTATCTCATTTTATAATTAATATGCTCTATATTTCACATTTATAATACTCTCAGGTTGAAATACCCAAAATAATTCATGTAAAAATGTTGAACAATGAAGAAATAGTGCCATTTCCCCACTATCTTCTTGTAAACCATTGTAATGTTGATGATTTCAAATTGGGAGAGCCTTTGATTGTCCATTTATGATTGTAATCAGTTCCATATTCTATTTTTTTCATTCTCATAAAGTTTCAATTCTAAATTCCCAAGAGTTGTATGTCAAAATGACTTTTAATGAGCAAACAATGACCATTTCCACTCTATTTTGATATATGCCATGGTAATACTTATTATTTCGAATGGAGGAATGTATCTCTGATAAATTTATGATGTATGGACTGTAATTAATTTTTATTTCAAGTCTCATGTTCATTACTTAAGCATCGGATTCCATTTTACTCATTTTAATTGCATTGGGAGAAGATTTGGTGCCTTTTCCCCAAGGGTCGAAATTGTGATTTGGGAGCTGTTTTGGAAAGAGTCATAAAAGCCTGTATAAACTGAAACATGATGCATATGAGAATTTAAAAATGTCCCTTACATTCCCCCATACTCTATTCATAAATTCGAGTGACTTTGGGATCATTTGTGAAGCCATTCCCGACAATTACCAAGGGGGAATTGGAGCCCCAATTTGCTAATAAAGCTCCTACTTTGAACAGACCATTAAACAAGTTACAGAATTAATTGGGGGGTCATAAAACATCCATGAACATCATATTTAAGTTATATTATCAGTAATGTACCTTCTGAGAAAAATTGCAAGCATTTGTGTCAATTTGGAGGTGTAGACATCAAAACTAGCCAAGGTTCGAAATTGGGGAAAAAGTGAAAAATTGGTCATTTAATAAAAAATTTCAAAAAGGGACATTACATCTAGGATGAACCAAACCTTCACTCGAGTATACATGGCACCAAAATACATTGAGGTATAAGAATCACATTTTTGTATCAATTAATTCGAGCTTAAAGCACTACATATTAGAGAAGTTGCATTCATCCTCTGCACCATGTCATTCAGGTTTTCATAAAACCTATGAAAGAATAAAGTTCTCCTTTATTAGGAAGGCATGAAAACAAACATCCAAAACTTTCTTGGCAGCCTGTGACAATTGTCAAGACACAATGGAGAGATGATGGAGATGTCAAAATCCTTGCAACCACTTCTAATTCCCACTCATATATGGACTGATATCTCTATGGATTTAATAGGTGGGATTCCTAGAGTTGGTAATAAATCATTCATCATGGTGGTAACATATTTATTTCTCAAATCGACTCACTTTCATGCATTAGCACATCCTTTTACACCAGACATCATGGCCCATGTCTTCATGGATTATATTTTAAGTTACATGGTATGCCCACTTCCACTATTTTTGATCGAGACCCTACATTGACGAGAAAATTTTGGTCAAAGCTACCTAAAATTCAAGGAACCTAGTTGAAACTCAACACAACCTATCATCACCAAACAAATGGTGAAACATAAGCAGTTAATAAGTTCTTAGAAACCTATTTAAGATGCTTCACATTAGAAAGGCCACATCAATGGGTGCAACAATTTTCTCTTTATGAATGGTGGTATAATAGTACTTATCCTGGAGCTACCAAAATCCCCCCTATGAAGTAGTGTATGGCCAAAAAACATCCTTCATGTTTTCTTATTTACTAGGAACCTCTAAGGTCCATGTAATAGATATCACACTCTACACCAGAGAAATGATTCTCCACACTGAAAGATAATTTTTCCATGGATAAGAATATAATAAAATAATCGGTGGAACACCATCACTTCAAGTGTTCATTTATAGAAGGGTGTCTGGACTTTCTTTTCCTTTAACCTTATAAACATAGATCACTCGAAGATTACCTCCCCCAAAAAATGGGCCTAAAGTTCTATGGACCTTAGAATATCATACAATGTATTGGATAGGATGATTACAAGCGAGATCTTCCAGATAAATCAAAGATTTACCCTTTGTTTCATGTATCTTACCTAAAAAATTTGGTGGGATCCAATTATAAAGTGAATACCAAGTTACCAAGACATTAAGAGGAAGGCTCCATTTGGCCACAAGTGGAATCAATATTGGATATTGGGGAATTTTAATTGCACAGATGTACAATCAAAGAAGTCTTGATATAGTGGAAACATATGCAGCCAAAATATGCCATAGGGGAACCATAAGGGATTCTACAACAATTTCGCCACATTCATCCTTGAGGACAAGACAACTCTTGAAGGCGGGGGGAGGGCTTTCTAGGGTCCTAACCTAACCCACTTTACTTTAAACTACATAGGAGTTAGTCAAGTAATGTTTGCAACCATTTCCTTTGAATAAATCCAAATAGTTAGTAATGGAATAATTAATATAAAAATGGTCAATGTGTAAATTAAGTCCCACTAAGTAGTTAGGATTTATGTCCACTAAATAGTTAGGTTTTTTGCTAATGAAAGCATGTTTAAGGAATTTAGAGGCTATGGATTGTTTTTTCTAGAATTTTCGTATTGAAGCTCTTCTCAAATGAAAGGTTACCCAACCTTAAGAGTCTAGTTAACATTATTTCCTGAATTGATTTTTATAATGCAATATTTAAATTCACCTCATCTTTCTTATATATTTTCTTTGATCAAGTTAATTTGCATTATAATTTTTGGTATTTTGTATCATTTATCTATATCTATCTTGTGAATGGTTGTAGGTTTCATGGTTAAGAATACCACATTGAGTCTTGAATCCATACATTGTATCACCCATATCAATGGGTAGGGATGAGGATGGTCATGCACCTCTAATCTATGCTACTCAACTGATTGTGTTGAAATTAAATTTCATTGTGATCTAAGCAGAAACAAGAAATATATCTTAGCTTGCTTTACGAAGACATTGATGTGAAAAAGTGTAGTGATCTTTTTTTTTTTTTGCACTGAGACTACTCAAAGATACCCCTCTTTGAACTAAAGTAAAGGCCACCATACCATCAATGTATGATTGGTTGTTGACCATATAAGTTGTTGTCATCCCTTTTATCTCCCTCTACAACAAAGTGTTTTTCTTTTTATGTCATTATTTGGATGAATGGGGTCACAAATCAAGATGTGGTTACTAATGACTCTGCTTTATGTGGCCATCAACATTATAGTGCTTATGATTCTTATGATAGTTTTGAATTTTTTTCGCCATTGCAATTATCTTCTTACCTTTAATTATTCCCTTCTTTCCATGTTTTGGGTGTTCTTACAATGTTCTCTCTTTTGTCCCAATGAACTGTTTTTTCTTTGTATCTCCTCCAATACATTGTCCCTACAAAAAATCTTCATCAATGGTATTAGGTTTGAAAAGCATTACTTGTATTCTAAGATGATTATACAAAAATCCTAAGCACTCGATAAGCAATTTAGGGTTGTTAAGGGATATCTCTAATTGGATTGATTTCTTTCTAAATTCAATGGTGAATTTTTGCATTGTCTATCTTTATCTCTCTCTAGGATTGTCATGTACTTGTTAAAATCCTTCAACCATGAAACTCAAATTTCACTTATTAGCTAACCTTTTGTTTCCAATTATGATTTCCATGGATTTTCATATAATTTAACATCGAAAATTTTAAATATGGTGGCCTAATTTAATTTAATTAGTATTCTAATCAAGCATGTAATTCCTACATGAATGCATTCACACAATGCCAATAATTCCATACACATAAACAATAAATTAAACAAACACTATAACAATAATATAACGATGACATTCATAATACAATTGAGCAACTAATATTTTCATGTCCCCCAATTGGTTGTTGATGAAGGACGTCGTTCCTCCTAGATGTAGGCACTCTATAAAACCTTTCATTCTATGGAAGAAGCCACCCCTAACCTAGGGCTATCATCCCATAAGGGGAAATCTCTCCCCAAGGCCTCTGCACTACCCAAAACACATGCAACCCCTTGGTGTGGAAACCCTCTCCACAATTGTCCCAATCCCCAATTCTCATTCCCATGACCTGTACAACATCATAAACGAGCCCCCTTATATGAATTAATAGTCCCTTGAGCAACCTCTAGTACCCTTCCATCACTCCAGCACATGTTGGGAAAGAGGTATTTGAATTGGGACTTGAGGGAACACAATTGTAGGACATGTTCCTCTCACAAGGGTACACTCCATTGACACTAGTTTCCCTAGGGGTTAATGGAATAAATAGGTATCTACACCTATGGAAGCTATGATCTTCTCTCTCTAGTACCCATCTCTGGGCAATCCAAGGTGATGGAAAGAAAAAATGAGGAGGAATGAATGGCTCTCAAACTGAATTCTCGCTTTTTATATGCATAACTTTAGATTTCCATGTGGCTTCTCTGCATGGGACCACTTTTCCCCTCTTAATACGCTCTTAATATAATTAAATAATGCTTTAATTAAAGCATGAATCTTAGTCATGATTTAGAAGTTCCAGGTTAAATTACAAAGGCTAAGGAAATAAGCTAAATCCCACTAGGGTCATTTCCCTTAGCCCACTATCACTTCCCCACTTGTAGAATCATATCCCCTAATCTCTTGTTCACCCTTCTTCATTTGCAACCATCAATAATTTTATATTAATATCAAAATGTACATATTTACAATGACTTGTTCATCCTGGATAATTTGTTTATTGAGTTTAGCCTTTACGCCAGTATATACATGATTACTTTATGAGGTAAAAAACAAAGTGTTATAAGTATAAAGCCAACATTTTTCTCCTCGTAAACAATAAGATAACAATGTGACTAAATAATTCCCTTAAACACTTCCGTATATTTCACATGCGTTTCATTGCCTAGTCTTCTAGACATGGCATCGCTTTCCCACCATGTCAAATCACAACCTTATAATTTCAAAGGAGAAAAATATAGTAGTTTTCCTCCACTAACCTCATTCACAATAAAATAAGCTTCTCTCCATTGTGACCATTGATTGGATTTCAATACATCTATCTCCATACATTGGCTTAATGTCAATATTTTTCTCTACTTTGAATGGTGTTTGAGTATTGCTCAATTCCCTTGTCTCCTTCTCTAGGTTCTTTAGCTTAGGTATCTTCTCGCCTCCACCTTCTTTGTATGAATTGAATCTAAACCCTTGAAGCTCCCTTTTCTTCTTGTCTTATAGTGCCAAAGTGGAAACCAAGTCAATGGCATCATTGTTAACCTAATGATTCCCCTGACCCTTTGATTATGAAAATAGGTTAACATACATTGTGTCTCATTCATATTTGTTTCAACACCCATGGTCCAGTATTAATGTTGATATTTTTCTCATTAATACAAATTTCAAGGTTTAATGGAAATAGCTCTCATCCTTCTTTCAACATATTCAATATAGTTATCATTAATGGGTAACTCCTTGTTAAGGTTAGAAACTACACTATCATACCACCATGATCTGTAGTCAACAGACTTATGGCCAAATGATTTACTAACACATATCTTAATGTAGAATGAAAAGCACTTTTGATATCATGTTGTGCAAGATAACATTGATTTTTTTTTCTTTAATAAACATATTCTAATATAAATAATGATGGAACCACACATACACAAAAACTACCTAGAGAAGCATGTCTTCATAAAAACTCTAGCTTCAAAACAATGATCTTGCTCTAGTTTATATTAGAAAGTGTGTTTTTACAGTTGGTCTTCAAACAAAGAAAATACAATTTATGGCAAAAAATTAACTCATTGCAAAAAGAGATCGATAACCATGAAGCAATGAATCAACTCATGTCCAAGTTGATATCTCCAACCTCTACACATTGTTCAATCCTAGTGTTAGCCCAATCTATGGTCATTCAATGATCTCCTTTATTGCTAAGAAAACCTCATCCTCCCAATGGTCGCATTCTTATTCCATTCACAACCACTCCTTCGTGATTATTTCTCAAGGTTGTGTAAAGTTCTAATGGCCTCCACAACCATTTTCCCAAGACATATTGATATCCCCTTATATTTCTTTTAGCTACCATGTGACACCCTATGATTGGTCAAAGGGGCCATGTTTCAGTTCCCTAGGTGTCCAAGTTGCATGTAATCAAGACAACAACCTATATTCTTGGTCTCTTGTTTGTACTATTATACATAACATTAGTTTTCAAGTGTTTAACTCTACTTAACGCTTTTTGTGTTTTTTCGCTGCATAGAGCTTATTTTTCATGGAGTGTGGCATGCAATGGTATGTCTTCTCTGACTCCTTTCTTACCTTTAGGTTTACACAAAATTGTGTACCTTAACCTTGTGTCTCATTACACTTATGTGGGATGTGTAACATGGATGTGAGAGCTCCATCAAACCTTTCCTCAATCGCCACATGCATCTAGCCTCCACATAGCCTTTACGAAGTGCATCATGTTCTTTTACTCATTCCTTCTCATTAAATGGCCTACAATGTTGCACATACCTTTGCACAAATTTAACTTAGCTTTTTTATAACCTTTCCCCCCATTCTTTGTGTAGAATGCACAACATTAACAAGATCATTTGTTTTGTGTCCATACTTTGACATTACTAATCACCTTTTTTTAATAACTAGGGGAATCGACAACTGGGGATGATATCATACTCACATGAAAAAACATTGATTTTGGTTCACCACCACTATACCTCTAGGAATACCAACGTTTCCCCGTGCAAAACACACAAGGCTTGTGTTGTTCAGGAATAGTTCTGTTGTTCAGGAATAAACACCCTTGTAACCTAGGGTCTGGGGTTACCAACATACTTTTAAAACTTGTAGACAATCTGCTTTAAAGTACATAAAGGAAATAGGAAGAGATGTTGGACTCACTCGATTATCGACGGTTGATCCAAGCTTTGTCTTATCTCGCTCTGCTTCTCTCCAAAGATTTCAGGGATGCACCTCCTTCACCTACAAAGAGCAAATTCTCCAAGTACAAACTTATACATGTATATATGATAGGTTAGATAAACAACATATATAGTGCTTAATCAAATATATTTATCGACCATGATACATGAAAGAGACTCAACACAAAGTTGGATGAAGAATTCTCTTTATTAACAATTAGTGAATGAGATAAGTGTACAACCCAACGCCTGAAACAAGGACTCCTATGCAACCAAAGGACTCTGATTTCTACTGCTCCAAAGACTTCTGAAGAGATACCACCGGCATAACTTTGCTCTCCAAGATTCATTCCCTAATGCCCTCCCCAAGGCCTCTATTTATACTTTGGGAAATAGAGCAGTTTTGAAGGTTGAGGAGGTTGAGGCAGTTGAGATGGTTAATGATTAAGGCTCAACTAATCTGCATTAGTTGTGTTTTATATTTTTTAATGTCGAATGGATGTGTACGCGACTATTGATACAAGCAACCAGTGTATGAAACACGAGTTGCTTTAAGGGAAACCCGCGTATAGATCTGTACGCGGGTTGCAATGATAATAGTCGCGTACACTACACGGGTTGTAAACAGGTATAGTCGCATGTGTACACGAGTTTCAGCAGAGATAGTCACGTACGGAAATCAACATATAGAAATTTAAAATGGCAAGCTGGTCAAAGGGTAAATGCATCTCATGTCATGCCCATCTATAGTGTTTAGGCAAACTTCAATCCTATAATGTCCTTTTGTGTACCAACATATGGAAAGTTGGCACTCGGATGGAGAAGTGCCATTTGGGTTGATAATAGATGCCCCCTAATGTGTGAGGTCAGAGGGAAGCGATGGCTGAAATACATTATAATCATTATCTTTGGAGAACTTAGAAGTACAATGGAGCAGAGGTAGTACTTGAAACAAATACATAATAATGTCATATACAAAGTCATATCTGAGGATGCTATGTTCAATATACTGGAACACTAGCTCCTTTACAATATTTGAGTACATCATATAGTAGGGGTACAAGACCACGTATATTACAAAGGTGGATCGAAGCCACAATATACAATAATGATGAGTCTTCAAAGATGTGGAAGCTGTGTAAATAGGTACAACATAGTCTTGCGCAACTTAGTCCATAGATACGAAACTAAGGTCTTCATAAACAAATCCCAAAGAACCAGTACAATCAAAGCCATGTGAATAGATGTTATTGAAGTCGAACATGGAGCGGATTCAACAGATTGTCAATCATTAGGTGATAATCAACAACTGAAGCAAAGGAATTCACCAATAATGAGAGTGAATCTTGAGGTACAATCGTCAAAACTCTAGGTCTTCGTCATCAGGAAGTGCTGATATGGAACCATACTGTGATGAGGAAGGCAATAGATCTTCCAATGGATCACAAGAGAAACTAGGAACTGGGTAAAGGAAGGGAGACACAAGTAATAACAGATACGACAATGATGGAATCAGGATATAGATCAAACACAGGGTTAAGTCCTTAAATAGTGAGCACGACACAGAGATGACCCAAGGCAGCTTTTTAACTTTACAGATAGAACAACTAGACTTATATGTCATGTAGGAGGCATGATCAGATTCCCCAGGTAGAACTGACAAGAGGAGGAGTAAGAAACTCGAAGTAATAGCTGGACTGAAAGTGAACACTGAGGCACGAGTATCGAAAAAAATAGAGAGTGTTTTTTTCAAGGATGACATGCTGCCACTAATTGAGAACCAAAAGAAAACTTCTTCCTTACCTTCCCTGTTAAATTTTAACGAGTTCAGGAAAGTCAGCTCAGATCTCTCTTCATTTTTTGACAAGCTTGAAGAGAAGAGGGAATAATGCTTGATAGTGTCACTGATTCGTGGATTTTATGAGCCCGAACTAGTACATGCTCACTTGGTGTTTTCATGTTTAGAGAGTCTGAAAACTCCGAAGAAGACTCCAGGGGGGTCCTTTTTCGTCCAATTTAGTCTCCTGAGGCCGAAAAAGTATAAAACATACCACATAAGAACTCTCCTAACTTCTGTAGAAGAAAAGGTGAACCTTTTTCGTACTTAGTTAGGGAGGTCCGAAAAAGGTTAAATTACCAGCTACCCAACGCTCCTTCAAGAGCAACATATAGCTTGAGTTTTACGAGTGTGAAGGAAAGTAAGATCACTCAGAAAGATCCATTTGAGTACGAGAAACGGGCTTACAACAATAAACTCGATGCTTTGTTCTTAGTGTTTAACGAGCATGACAAAGACATAAAGGACACTGGGAATCTTTTTCATGTTTAGGTCCAAGGCACGAAAAAGAGAAAACTGAGCTCAAACTGGGTGTTCATTTTCCGTAAATTTAGTCCCTCAGGTCTGGAAAAGTGATAAACCTGTACCTGAGAATACTCTTCTCAATTCCGAAGAAAAGAGAGTGATCATTTCTCGTATTATTCCACATGGTCCGTGAAAGAGATAACCTACCACCAATGTGGATGCCCATTCACGTATTCTTAACGAGATTGAACGGACAAGTTAACTCGGTAGTCAAGTCTGTTTCTAAGGAGTCATACCTAGGCCTAAAGAAAATCCATAAAGGCGGGGAGTCCTATACAGGGATAGCTTGTAAAAAGAGACCAAAATGAGGCTCAATTTGGCTTGAAAAATAGCTAAAAAGACTCCCCTGTACCTAAGACAGTTGCAGCATGAGTATCGAAAGACAAAATAGGTTCTAAATGGGGATACCCATGAGAGGAAAGCCCTATCCACGGAAGAACAATGGTAAAGACAAGGAGCTAATGGTTAAAAATACCATAGTTTGTGGTCAAAATTTGAATTGCTAGGTTTAAGATGGAGTAGGTATAAATGCAGAATGCATGTGAAATGACAAAAAACCATCCTATATAAGCAAAAAACATCTTAAAATGATGATAAACTTGTTACAAGGCAAAAATATATGGTATTAGTTTTATAAACTATGAACTATAGGGAAAAAACCCACTTGAAAAATAAATTTTCTATAAATAGTTCAAAACTTAAATAAAAACTCACCATTTGGATTTTTAGCCATAAAAGACAATTTTTCACCTCTACCTTCAATTGCTCGATGTGGACAATCCAGTGGACCATTTCCAAATCCGCAAGTGTCAGGTAATACTACACTCCATGCTCTTCAATTTGATCCAAGCAATTATCAAAATTAGGCCCTAATTTCATGTTTTTAAGCGTCCTCAACAAAGCAACATTGTGTACGCAGGTTTTCTATATTGAAAGTCGCGTACACGCGTTATGTACGTGGGTTTCCCGAAGGAAAGTCGCGTACGCTGCGTGAGGGGAAAAAGAAGCATATGGGGTCAAAATTTCGAAATTTTATATGAAACTAAATGTTTGCAATTGCTTGTTTACTAGTTTGAAAGATGGTGCTGGAGTGGAGGGAGAGCGAACATGAAGATATGGACCAAGAAGCACTCCAAAATTCCCCCACCATGAATGTTTTACATTCAAGTGGGTTGCTAAATTTTTTATGTACCTCGCCTATGCAGGCCAATGTCCACCTCTTAGAGTTCATGATAAATTATTGGGACCGTGACTTGGGCATGTTTGACCTTCAAGGTGAGTCCTTGGAGATTACTTTAGAGGATATCTATTTCATTTCCGGTCTATCACAATGGGGAGCTCCGGTAAACTTGGAAGGAACTGGCAGAGGCGGTGACCCTCTAAGTGTCCAAAACTACATTGATATATACTGCGCACCAGGCACACAAAAGAGGGGTAGCTGCATCCCTATTGTGCACATACGTGATCTTCCTCTATAGGTATTGACAAGTACTATAGTGAGGGTTGCAGGGTCATATTCGCTTCACCTTGCAACATGGAACCAAATGAGACTAGCAATGGATTGCATGCAGGGGGCTCTATATGACTGGTGCTTGGGAGTGATCCCGATTATGAGAAAATAGCTCTCTGACTGCAAGAGAGGCAGGAGGAAGAATTTTGGATATTCTAGCATACTAGTAGCCTTCTTCTTTGAGAGAGTGCCAGGATTGAGCCCTGCAGTACCCTTGCCAGTTCGTTCTCCTCGTCGGCCTGGGATAAGTAAATGGGGAGATATCTTCCTCCGCCAAGGAGGTGGTGGGTCAGTACAGAGTGTCTATGATGACGACTTCTACTTTTGGTGGGAGCGACAGTTGCTAGCATTGGAGTAGTTTCCATATGCTGGAATGGATTTCCGAAGTGATGTAGACCTCGTCCTCCCTCCAGGAGGAGCATGGGGAGAATTAGGTAATTTTTTATTTTCAAATTTTAAAATTTTTATGAATTTTAAAATATAGAGATATATACATATGTATAAGAGTTCTAATCCTATTAAAATATCAAAATGCAGATATTGGACCAGTCCGCCTTGAAGGGCATCCACGCATGTATGTGCGTCTTGTCTTGGGAGAAGACCAGGGGCTGATTAGGGTTCCGGAGGGGAAGCTAGCCAGGCTTACCAAGAGAGTACCCACCTTACGGATTGAGCACATCCCAGCCATCATGCAGGAGTTCATGGTTGGTGTACCACCTGTCTAGATACGCCTTCTGAGGTGGGTAGCCAGAGCAGTATTGGTATACATAGATGTTGTTGAGGCTATTGAAGCCGAGGAGGCTGAAGAAGCCAGAGTATAGGGTGACCGGGGGGAATAGGGTGGTCCAGCTTAGATCTAGGGCATTTGATGGACTTTGATCCATATTTTGTATATTATATAGTTATGACTAGATCTGAGGATCATAGACTTGACCTATCTATATGAACATATATTCATATATATATATATATATATATATATATATATATATATATATTGTCAGTTTATTTACAAATTTTTTTTATGTGTTTGTTGTATACTTTTATGGAAAATGTGTTAAATGCCAATCCAAGATGTAATTAGCGTATGCATCAGTTAATGAATTTTGATTCCTTGGAATGTGATTGAATGTAATGAATACAAAATGTCTTTCCAATAACGTAACTTGTATGAACTGATGTAATAGAATAGGGTTCCACACCTGATAAGCCCGATTGAGCTGGGAAACAACCAGTTGAGAGTCTAGTTAGCCTTCTAGTTGAGTGATACCACGTGACAAAGCATCCCATAGAAGCTCAATGACATCCATATATTCAGCCACATTATTGGAAGCAGGACCTAAGCAAGCGCCTCCTGAGGCAACTAACTGTCCTGAGGGCGAATAAATGACCCATGCAGCCGAAGCTAAATTACAAGTGTGGCGACTGACGCCATCAACAAAACCTACGAACCTATCGAAAGACATTTGAAACAACCAACAGATGGTATAAAAAACACAAACCATCAAGCTAATGTACATAAAAACACATACAATAAAATAAAATAAAAAGTGCTAAGCCTAAGCATAGTACTTTTTTAGGTAGAGCCCATTTCTAGGCTCAGCCAGCTTATTCCCATCGAAATCTATCAATTCATATGCGCCTTTCTTTAATACTTTCGACACAATATAAGGTCCTAAATACATAGACCTGAAGTTTCCTACCCCCAGGGGTTCTTTGTCTTGGTCCCAGAGCAAAAAAAGTTCCCTCTTAGAGAAAATTCGAGGCTTGACCGATTTATCATATTGGCTTTTGACCCTATTTTTATGAGCTTGGTTTGCTGTCAGCGCTTCTCTATGCTATTCATCAAGGTGTTCTAAATGTAATAGACATTCTTCAAGATCAGTCATATCTGGTAACACATGAATAGCAATTTTCAAATATGGGATTTCACATTCAATCGGGGTAACAGCTTCCAGTCCATGGATGAATTGGAAGGGGGAGAAACCCGTAGCAGTTTTTACATTGGTTCGATATGCCCAAAGAGCAGGGTACAACATGATATGCCAGTTTGAACGGGCTGCATTCATAGTACGTTTGAGGATAGTTTTCAAAGTTTTATTGGCAGCCTCGACCTGACCATTGACTTGAGGATAGAACGAGGATGAATGTTCCTCTCTAAACCCTAGCATAGTGGTCAGTTTCGTCATCATGCTATTTTGAAAATGACTGCCATGGTCAGTGAAAATCACCTTGGGTATACCAAATCGTGCTATAATTTGATTGAACACAAAAAAAGCTACAGTTTCTGTGTCAGCTCTAAAGGTGAGCATTGCCTCTGCCCCTTTCATAAAATACTCCACAACGACAATGATATATTTGTGCCCCCCAGCCGAGGCTGGGTTACATGTCACGTAATCAACCCCCCACGTCATGAAGGGACCCACCGAGATAACGGGAAATAACAGAGCGGGATGTGACCGCATTTTTCTGGTATAAAGCTGACAAGGATGACAGCGCTTCACTGCTTCAACACAATCTTTAAATATTGTAGGCCAGAAATAACCGGCATGTAATATTTTCTGGGACGTTGCTAACCCAGATAAATGACCACCACACACTCCACTATGGGCATCATTTAGGACAAATTCTACTTCCTCGTGGGTCAGACATCAACACAAAATGGAATCTACCCCTCTACGGTATAAAGTATCTCCTATGATGAGGTAGTTCTTGGCATGTAGGCATAGTTTACGTCATTCTTCCCGCGAGAAAGCTGCAGGATACTTCAAAGTCTGGAGATAGATAAGTATATCTCCATACCAAGGATCAGAGGTGGAAATCAAAAAGATGTGCTCATCTAGGAATGATTCTTCTTCAATAGATACATCTTCATCTACTGGAAATTATGCAATAAGCTTAGAAAAAACTAAGGATTTTTTGGATTTGGCAAACTGAAAATCCAAGTCAAACTCTTGGATAATGACTATCCATTTGTTGAATTTGCCTCCAACTATCCGTCGGGACAAAACATATTGAAAAGGATTAACATCTGCCACTACCATCATAGTCCTTAGTAAGATGTAGTGACGTAACCTCTAAACAACATAAACAGCTACTAAGGCCAATTTCTCAACATGGGAGTACCTCAGTTCAGGTCCAGCTAAAGCATGGCTAAGATAGTAAACGACATGCTCTTGGAGCCTATCATCTTCCTGGACTAGGACCACCCCTATGGTCGACTCAGACGTGGCCATATACAATATAAAATACCTAGAGTAATCTTGCGGACGCAATAATGGTGCCGACAACAAAGATTTTTTCAATGCCTTGAATGTGAGTTATGCAGTTTCATCCCATACAAATGGGGTGTCCTGTTTTAGCAGGCACATGAAACCCTTAGTAATCTTGGCATAGTTTACAATGAAACGTCGAAGAAAATTGGACTTTCCCTGCAGGCTCTGAAGTTGCCTGATAGAACGAGGAGGAGGAAGACTTACAATGGCCTCAACTTTTAATGGATCCACGTGAATACCTCTATTAGAAACAATGAATCTAAGCAGTCTCCCTGAATCGACACATAACACACACTTGTGGGGATTCAAGTGAATTTTATAGTATCTACATCATTCAACTATCAAACGTAGGTGATCTGGATGGTCAATCTTCTTACGAGAATGTGCAGGCAGATCATCAAGGTAAGGTTTGACAATGGTTTTGATATCATGGAAGGCAAAATTCATTGCCTGCTGAAAGGTTGCCCCAACATTTTTCAATCCAAAGGGAATTTTTTTATACGGGAAGGTACCCCAAGGACAAATGAAAGCAGTTTTATGTTGGTCTTCTGGTTTTATTTGAATTTGATTATATCTGGAGAAACCATCCATAAACGAAAAACCTTCACTTCCTGCGTAGGCATCAATAATTTGGTCTATAAATGGCATGGGATAGTTGTCCTTAGGACAGGCTTTGTTTAAATCTCTGAAATCAATACAAACGCGTATGGTCCCTTGCTTCTTATCAACAAGAACAGGGTTGGATACCCATTTCGTCAAAGCTATGGGATAAATAAAACCAACTTTCAACAGTTTTTCCACTTCAACCTTCACTGTCGCCGCTTTACGCGGGTTGACAGGTCTCAACTTTTGTTGAACATGTTTAGCGTTAAGGTATGTTCGGATCTCATGCTCGACTATAGATGGATTAATGCCTGGCATCTCCTCATATGACCAGGCAAAAACGTCGCAGAATTCCTTAAACAAGGCAGTATAGATGGAAATCTCCTCAGGAGAGCAGTTTGCACCAATATGTATATTTTCCACAACGTCAGGATTTACAGAGATGTTGATAGAGATGGTAGCAGAAATATTTTGCATATTCCCCTCAGCAAATATTCCTTCCCTGGGTAAGGGATTAACGGGCATATCAACATCATCTGTCTGTCTCACATGAAACTCTTGATTCTCTATCCTACTTAGCTCTGGAAGAAAATAGGATCGATGATGAAGATCTTCACAGATCTTATCTCGTTCGCACATGGCTTCCATAATGGCTTCATTAGAAGGTAAAAACAGATCTAAACAATCCGTCGAATGCAAAGAGTTTTCTGCCCAAGCAGGTAGATAGAGTTATTCCAATTCCTATGAGACTGAGAGTGGAACCGGAATGGGATCAATAGTGGTTTGTGTGATAGCTTGATAAGCTACTTCCACTGTCTATAGGGGCACTTCAGGTTCATGGTGGGTAGGGAGAACCCAATGATCAGTCCTATCATCAACCGTAGCAATGTACTTTCCCACACTAGTAGAACCTATATAATTAATAGGAGATGGAAGATCAAATGTGCCCATCAGTGATGCATACATTCCAGCCCCTAAGATATGTGTAGCAGGTTTGACCCGATCAACCAATGGCACATCGGACTCATTAGAATCCATGTAGCCTTTTCGAGTAAAATTGAGTTGGTCAACAGTAACCAACTTCCCTTCATATGGAAACACTACCACCTGAAAGGCAACAGATGCAATAGCAGACATGGCATAAGTCCAACTTCTTCCCAAAAGCAAATTATAGTCCAAAGGTGCATCAATCACCTCTACCTCAACAGACATCACATTCCCTGCCAGCTTAATTTCAAAAGCCGGTAGGATACCATGCTGACGAAATGACCTTCTGTCGAAAGTAGTAAGCAGGGTGTTTGACGGGACCAATTCTGGGGATCCAAGAGCTTTTCAACATGACAAGGACATAACACATGTAGAAGCACCCTCGTCAACAACTACCCTTCCAATGATATTTCCACCATGGATGACATCTATTGATAAGGCTACATGGTAAGATAGGCAAATTTTGACATCAGACAAGTGAAATTTCGCCATGAGACTCGATGAGTCCATACTTCCTAAGGTTACTAAGAGTGCATCCCGCTGGGCGGGAAAACTCTGTAACACCTCTAAAGCCGACATTACACAACGTGTCTAGGCTAAGTCTTCAACCACGGAGTAGTTGGATGCAGCCCTAGCATTAGGATTATGCAAGGTCTTCTTAAAGACACCTTTCGATATCTTGGGCATAGTTTCAACAAGTTTCTCGATCGTGAGAGGGCTAGAAGTTTCACCTATAGACTTACCCTTCTCAGAGGTCTCTTTTTCATAGTTATTATTCCTGGTCTGTAGCAAAGTTGAAGATCGAACCATGTTGATATAATTGGGGTCAGGGGAATTTGGGGTGCCCCTTGCTGCATTTGAAGCTGAAGCTGAATTCTACCCTTGGGGAAACGGATCTTTAGGACAACCAGTTGTTGAGCTTTTAACAGCTTTTGGGCTTGTTCCATAAGGTGACAAAGATGGGTGAGGTGATCCTCATGGCACAAATTACATGGGAATTTCACCTTTTTTTTCTTTCTTGCCCCCATCAGCACTATTTGCGGTGCTTGTTTTGATTTCCCTCCCCTTTCTTCCCTCTATTCTTTTTCCCATCGGGCTGCTGATTTCCCTTCTGAGAGGCATGTGCAAAAAAAATTGCATTTTGGGGTGAGGGGGGTAGCCTTTGCTGCCTCCGCTGTAGAATGTTTAACAGACAACTGATGGAGCTGTTTGGCCAAAAATTCTACAGTGGGAGAATTAACGGACCCAACCACACCATCAGCATGGGGTCCAGGCTTAGGTTTCTCTACATCGTGTGTTGGCCTCAGTGCCTCAGGGATAATCTCATACAAGATCCCATATTAAGAGTAAATCAAGTCAAGTTGTTGGGCCCTCAGGATAGCTTCTTCCTCACTCGTCACTCCTGAAGTATTAATTCTTACACATGATCTAGGAACTAAGAATCAATCTCATGAAAGAATAATCAACAAATACTCATGAAATGGTGTTAATCGGAACCAGAATGGTTTCCTCTCTGTATATTCAAATAAACAATGAATAGTTACAATAACAATGTCAAGCAATAGCTTAACTCCATGAATAATTTGAATACCTAAGGAGACAATTCGAATTCAATGAGTGAGTCTAGCTTAACTGACTCTTAGCCATTCAATCACACTCAGTTAACCACTTGACCAAAACCCTAATTGACTCACCAAACCCTAACTGAATTCAGAGTGCAATAAATGAATAAATCTCAACTGAAGGAGATCAAACACATGTCATAGCAAGCCAACCATCAAGTGCTAGTGCTCCATGACTCCAATGAACCCCGATGAGGTTAACTGAAGTTGAACTGACCATCAGAAGTTGGTGGAGGCACCCTGTTGACTCCAGATCATTAAATAATGATAAATAATCATTAAATAATATATTTAATGAGAGGAGGCGCCCTAACTGACTGGTTGAACTGATTGTAACCACCAGTTAGCAATTAGGTGCATTAATATCACTCAGATCACCCCTTGAGTTCTCCAGTTAGCCTCCTTGATTGCAGGAGAAGGCTAAGTTAGCCTCCTTGACTGTAGGTAGGCGTGGGTGTGACTAGATGATGCCAATTAATGCTCCACTGATGTCAATTAATGTCAATTATACTTAGGATAGTGGTTTAACTAGGCCAATTTGACCAAAAAGAGTGTGTATGATGGTAAATG